>QLTV01000804.1:6106364-6141823 GCA_003457575.1 Thermophis baileyi
AGGAGCGGGGGATGGGGGTGGAAAAGCAGAAAAGGCTGCATGGACTTTTCAGCATCATCGACGCTGCTGCCAGACAACTTTTTCGAAACTTTTTTTTCCTCTCCTCCCTTCCGTAAAAAGCTACGTTGCAAACATTAAAACGAGAAAAAAAAGTCATGTCACTCTCAAAACGGTCAAAGCTCCCTACGCTGCTTCTCCTCCTCCTCCTCCTCCCCCCTCCTTCCGTCTCATCAACCCGCAAATACATTCCCCGCCGTGCTTGCTTTCTAAACCATCGGCTTCACCGAAAAAATTTTTTTCCCTCCCTTTTTCCTCTCCTTTTCTTTCCAAGGCGCAGGTAGAAATTTGACCTTGCGCTCTGGCGTAGACTTACGTTTGACTTGCTCCAGACTGGGCTGCTTGGGTCGAGCCATGATGGAAAGCTGGACTGGCGATGGTGCGATCGAGTGGTGGGTTCGGTTTAAAAAAATAATAATAATGGAGGGAGGGGAGAAAATAGGTGGAAGGGGGAAAAGGGGGGGGAGACAGCCAAGAGAGAGAAAAACGAAGTTTGTTCCGGAGGGAGAAGGGGGGGGAGAGAGAGAGAGAGAGAGAGAGAGAGGAATCAAATTCAAAATGGCGTTTCTATGGATGTGCAAAGTTCATCAACTCTACGATAAGTTCCCTTCTTCCTCTTCCCCACTGGAAGAAGATGGACAAAGTTATGGACCTTCGGCTCTACAGCGGAGCTTCGAATGCGCCCCCGTCCTCGCCCCCCTGCCCACTTCTCAGCCGCTCTCCCCCTCTCACCCTAAGTAGACACATCACGTGTTGCTCCTGCTAGTCTCCAGGGGACGTGTTACTCAGCCAGGCTGCTGCTCGCTTGTTGGTTGCGAGCGGTAGCATCCCTATCTCTCTCTCGCTCGCTCCTTCTCTTTGGCTGGGAGGGGCTCCTCCTCCTCCTCCTCTTCCTCCTCCTCCAAGAAGAGAAGTGAGTACAACTTTTCTCCTTCCTCCTCTTTCTCTCTTTCTCTCTCTCTCCTTCCCCCCCCCCCGGTCGTCTTGAGCCAGGAAGCGTACTACTTAGCAACTTGGGCGACACTTTGCCAAAGCATCAGAGGACAACTTTCAGCCTCTTCTCTGCCGCCCCCCCCCACCAACTTTGCAGCGTTGCGCGTATTAATAAATAACTTTTCCCTTCCCTTCCTTCAAATGATGGTGGGGATACGAAGGAGGAAGTGTGCAGACTAGAAAGGCTCTTGGCGGTAACGTACCATCTGGCGGCGGTGGCGACTGCTGCCTCCCCTCCATTACACAGACTTCCAGTTGTAAGGAGGAAGCGCTTGCTGCTGCGCCGAGAGAGGCAGTTGGGTGTTAGCGACTGATAAAAGCGTCAGGGATGCAGACCGGACAGTATCAGCTTTGAAGGGATCTCGGGCTGCCCCGCTCCCTGTCTCTCTAGCGGCTTAATCCATTGTCAGCCAGGTGCCACGCATTCATCTCTCTTTCTTCCCCCCCATCTAATTAACCAGAAAGGCGAAGAAGCCCCGTGTATGTTGTGGCTCTACTCCAGCTGAGAGGTTGGATGGAGCAACAAGTCGGCGCAATTAGCAATAGGCTTGCAAGCTCCGATATGTAAGCTAGGTTCAGGGCGGCTCGCAGGAGGCTTTCTCATCCCTTGCGCCGCCCAGACAAATGGACAGGAGGAAGGCTCCTTCCTCCATGTTACTTCTGATGTTATTCACCCAGGATTCCTTTTTTTTTTTTTTAGCAGCCAGAACATACTAAGATGTTCTGCAGATGATGTTTTAATTATTATTTGGAAGCTTTATTTTGTACCAGGCTTACGTTACTTGCTTCTTTATTTTTTTAAATAAAAGCCTGTTATGGGAATCTAACAAAGTAATATCTCAGTAGTCTCATTAGGTCCATTTTTGAGCAGGATGTTGTCTGGTTAATTCACTTTTTCAAAGTATAATTTGGTTGGTTGGGGCATAGTATAAAGTGAGAACTCTTTCATTAGGGTTTATTTAGCATGATGTACCAATGGGAGCATTTTGTCGTATTTGACAAACTGATTGAAAATCTTGGTTCTGCATTAGGTGGGATCATCTTTAATTAATTTCATAGCTGCCTTGTAAATCTATGTGCCCAAGGATAACTTGTATGCCAGCATAGCTCAGTCTTGAACGTAATTACCTCTTAAGTTCATCAGGCCTTATGTCCAAATGTACTGTGCCCTTAACTTGTTTTTTTTATTACTTCCTGCTGTCTGATCTTTTTGGATGCTCATAAGTAAGTTCCATAGATAGCTGCAGAACTTGCTCCCAAGTAAGCATTTTTAGAGTGTAGCCTTAAGGACATGCTGTTTATTCCTTTAATGTAATAGTTGGGTTTAAAAGTATTTAATTTTGGTTCAGCTCAGGTACCCAAGTTAATACTTTAATAGTTTCTTATTGGTTTGAATCCAAATCTGTCAAACATGGAGGCCACGAGAAAGGAAATGGGGGTGCAGGAATTTCAGGATTTGGGGGCAACTCCAGAGCATGATAAGAAGCACGATAAAGGTCCATGAGGAAGGGGTACAGTAATGGGTTTCACTTACCTTTGCTACCGGTTCGGAGATGTGCATGCGCAGATCGTTCGTGATGACGTCCGGGTGGGTAGGCGGAGCTTCCCGCTGCCACCGCTACTGGTTCGCCTGAACCGGTAGCAACCCACCACTGAAGGGGTATGTGAATAATATAAAATAGCACTTTCTTTTCTCCTACATAGAGGCTCTGTTGAATTTTGGTCTATACTAGGGATGAAAAAAGTTCTACTATTTGTGGGACAAGTGGTTTGCATCCATTGTCCCAGACTAGTGGAATACAGGTAGTCCTCGACTTAACAACAGTTTATTTAGTGACCATTCAAAGTTACAATGGCATTGAAAAAAGTGACTTGTGACCATTTTTCACACTTACAACCGTTGCAGCATCCTCATGGTCACGTGATCAAAATTTGGATGCTTGGCAACTAATTCATATTTATTATTGTCCTGGGGTCATGTGATCCCCTTTTGCAACCTCCTGAAGAGCAGTGTCAATGGGGGAAGCCAGATTCACTTAACAACCGTGTTACTAACTTAAATGCAATGATTCACTTAACAACTGTGGCAGAAAAAGTCGTAAAATGGGGTGAACTCACTTAACAAATGTTTCACTTAGCAACATAAATTTTGGCCTCAATTGTGGTTGTAGCTTGAGGACTATCTGTATTAGGCCTTCAAGAACTCAAAAGATTGCTAAGTGGATGACCAGAATTGGTGAGTAAAACAGGATTTCCAATGAATATGTACTGGGGATACTACGACAGATAGCATATAGTAACATCGCCTACAGTAGAGAAGCACATTTGATTTGCAAAACAATTTTAAAATGAACATTTGCCAGAGTGCCGTATTCAACAGGAGTCAAAGAACCTCTTTGGGTTACACTAATAAATCTAGTTTACAGAACTCTTATGGGGATGTTTTTTGGTGCCATTATTAAATTGTTTCCAGGCAAGTGTGTTGGGAGGAGGGCTCTCCACTGTAACTGCAGTACACTGGTCTGAAATCACATGGACACATTCAGACACCCAAGTCAATGTGCTATTCCTGCACACAATTTCTACTCAAATTCATACCACTGACATAGGCTCTTACATTCATCCAGTTAGGCTATGTTCAGAGTTTGTAGGTTATACTACAAACAAGCATGAACTAACCACACTGCTTGGATGCACGCACTTTGTTAAAAGATGGTTCATTGTGTCCTGTGAATACAGCTGTTCGCTATGGAGTCAGGCTTCCTCCTCATTTCTTTATTTCTGGTGATCACAGAGAACATCTGGAAAGGAGAGGCCTTGCAAACCGAAGATTATCCAGACCTGGTACAAACCCTTCCAAATAATAACTGAAGGAAAAATGTTCCTGCTCAAATGTCCACTCATTCCAGTGTATTTGTCCTCTCTCCCCCTCCCCAGCCAGGCATAAATCAGTATTTTGGAACCTTACACTTAACCTTCATTGTGTTCTCTGAGATGCTCCTGGTTTGGGAGTGGGTGTTAAACTCTGACAAGTCTTTAGGTTCCCCGGCAGATACTATTATTTTGTTCATCACTGAGTGGTTTCAGAAAGGATTAGCATTTTTAAAAAATGAGGTTTCTATTTCTGTGATATTCCTGAATATTCGTATTCAGAAAGAAAAGGGAGAGAATCCATAATTCACCTATGGGAGAGAAGGCCTTAAGTTCAGACTCATACAATTATTTATCTTGGTTTTCAGATTACCAGTGATCAACAGATTGTCTCACTATAAAGCACTGTCATTTGTCCATGTGCCTCCTGATGCTTAGGACCTTTCCTGATTGAATCAGGAAGCAGAGATGGCAACTGATGAACCACATAAGAAAGGCTAATTCAGTCCACACACCATAGCTCAGAGTGATCAATTTAGGTGGCATTGTCAAAAGAGTGAAAACGGATTCCCACAAAAATTGAATGCATTTCCATAAAATGTACTTGCGTTGATCCCAATGACTTAAATTTAGAAATAATTACTATGAATTAAACGAAGTACAACATCCCTTACCATAAATGCAGAAGACTATGTCCTGTTAATTATGTGCCTCACTGTTAATAGGTAACTTAAGGACCCCGCACTCTCTCTTGTTAGGGTCAGGGGTGAAATCCAGCAGGTTCTGGAGAACCGGTAGCGGAAATTTTGAGTAGTTCGGAGAACCGGCAAATACCACCTCTGGCTGGCCCCAGAGTGGGGTGGGAATGGAGATTTTGCAATATCCTTCCCCCAGGAGTGGGGAGGGAATGGGGATTTTGCAGTATCCTTCCCCTGCCACGCCCACCAAGCCACACCCACAGAACCGGTAGTAAAAAAAATTGGATTTCACCAATGGTTAGGGTTCTTTATCTTCCAACTAGATTTGAAGAACCTTCCAGATAGAGGAAGCCTTCAGATAGAGGACTGTCCACTGACTGGTCTTGAAACAGGACTGTCCTCAGTAGATCAGCTGCCAAATTCTATTCAGCCTTCTTTAAAAAAAAAAAAAAACACTCAAAGGCAGAGAACGATGGAAACTTGGCATATTTAGTTTTCTTTTGCCACTTAAGCTCTTTCTGGAGATGCTGGGGTAGAAAGTTCAGATTCCAAGCTATACCAGGAAGAGGAAAAAAGCAAAATTGGAAAATGCCAGACAGAGAAAGACGACACCTCTTTCTGAGATGTCTTCTTCCTTCCCTTTCTCCTTTAGTTCTTAGGAAACCAAGCTTAGCCATTGCATTACAGTACAAGATTCTCCTTTCAGAATCTTCTCTCCCTATTTGATTTCTTCAGAAAAAGGGGGGGGAAATAGATTGCAGAAAAGGAAAGCTTTTCTCATCTAGAAACTCTGTTTCTTTATCATTAACTCTTCACTCCCAGTAGCACAAAAAGACAGAGTGAGAGTGTGAGTAGGTCATCTTGTACCCTGTTTCCCCCAAAATAAGACATCCCCTGATAATAAGCCCAATCGGGCTTTTGAGTGCATGGCAATAAGGCCAAGCGCTTATTTCAAGGTTCAAAAAAAATATAAGACAGGGTCTTATTTTCAGGGAAACACGGTATGTTAAGACATACTGCAGCTCTTCCCAAAGTTTTGTGGAATTTCTTAGATACAGAGGTAAATAACTGAATTCCAGTTGTCCTACATCAGGGGTCTCCAAACTTGGCAACTTTAAGACCTGTGGACTTCAATTCCCAGAATTCCTCAACCAGTCATGCTGGCTGGGGAACTCTGGGAATTGAAGTCCACAAGTCTTAAAGTTACCAATTTGGAGGGCCCTGTTCTACATAACAGATGGTAGCTCGGTGACTTCGGGACACTCTGTTTCAGTGCAACAACCTCACCTGTCACTTTTGTGTGAAAACAGGAGAAGAAAGCATTATGTGCACCACCTTAAATTTTCAAAACAAAGCTGGGATATAAATTTAGCAAGTAAATAAATAATTACAGCAACTGATTTGACAGTGCTTGTTTTAAAATGTCTTCTTAGATTGCTGAGCTAGTGAAATCTGCGATGCTGACTAATAGAGGGTATGCTTATTAGTTCTTTATGTAAGGTTCATAAACCACATACTAATGCAAAGCCTTGCCAAGATGATGTGCAGAAAACAAATGAACAATAATATGTTACAAAGAAAATACACAGCATTACCTACATAAGTAAAGTTGGATTACGTAGCTCCCAGTTCTCTTTGAGGAGAGCACTAATAAAATAATGGGTTTAAGGCCTTCTAAAACGCCTGTAGGAAAGGAATCACATAAATGCCAGCCCTAAGCAGTTCTCTCAATCGTGGAACCACTACCAGGGAATCTAAGGCAGCAGATAACACAAATCTTCAATTAGATATAGCTCTGAATTACTCAGTGAAGTACTGCAATGTTTCTCAACCTTGGCAACTTTTAAAATGTATGGGCTTCAACTCCTGGGGAATTCTGGGAGTTGAAGTCCATACATTTTAAAAGTTGCCCAAGTTGAGAAACACTGATCTACTTGCATTAGCTCTATGTTGGGGCCAAACAGGCAGAATTGAAGGCCCTTCTCTATTTGCACCCACACCCTTTTTAATGCCATGTATTCAAAATACTACCTTCATCTCCTCTTCAACCCATACCTGATGTAGTTAAAAGTTGCCCTTCACTGTTCTGGTGTTACAGCAGTACTTGACCATTTAAAGCATGTGAAACTATGGCAATTCTGTCCTGGGTGCAATCTGATATATTTCACTGGCCGTTCAAGTCAATGCCACAGTCAAAGGTTCAATCAACATTTATTGGGTATTTTAGGTTGGTGAAGGCATGTTCTCTTCCTTCCTTGCGTACTGTCCTTCAGATCTGCTTGGGCACTTCAAAGTTTGGTTCTTTCAAAGCTGGCATTTCTCTCTGTGTGTCAGCTCCCCAAGCTCAGATATTTGGATCAGTCTCAACAACAGTTGGTTAGCAGTCACAAGATGGACAACTACACAGTATAGTAAGAAAATGAGAGTTCTCTTTTCCTGCTGCTTCACATACCTCTTTCTATGCCTGTCAGCTACATGTGCCAGACTGCTCTTGAATGTGGGTTGAGCGCTTATTCTAGAATTGTGCTATTTCAACTGAGAGGCCTTCTAAACATACGTGTGCAAGACGCATATAACCAGAGCAATTTTTGACAAGAGTTAAATCCACTGGTCTAGCAATTATCAGAACTGGACTCTTCTCCGTCTCCATCCTACTATCTCCATCCTATTGTGTGACCAGTCAATTGTTTTCCTGCTGATTAGTGACATTTGGTAAAAGGAGAGGGAAACAGAGCTAGAGATACTATACACCTATACTTGTCCTTAAAGCATCCCGTACACCATAAACAAGGACAGTATCGATGGCAGGCAGCATTGTGCCTGTGCCGGTACAGGGATTGCCAGTGGAGCAGCAAGTTTTACCATATCTTGGTGCAAGGTTATGCTCCTGAAAAAGTTATGAATAACTCTGTAGCTTGACTGTTAAGAAGCCCTTGATATTGCCTTAACATCAGACACCCACAGTGAGCCTGAAGAATAAGATTTCTACATTTCATATCCACCCCTGTAAACATGGACAAGCAATCTGCAGCATTTGGGCCAACCAATCTGATCCAATCTAACTGTTTAGTTTTTTTTTTTTTGCAATGGATTAATTAAACAAAATAAAATGGGAAGCTGACAGACTTCAAGGCTTCCGTTTTCAGTATTACGTTTTTTCTCTCGGACTATCTCTATAGAATCTCTCTATTCCACACGTATTATTAGAACATGCATGGTTTTGTAAAGTCTGTTTACTTGCTTAGAAAACAAGATAAATGGGGACAATTGGGAGCATGGGGGTGGGGCTGGGGAAGGTAGATATCAATGTGACCCTTAGGAAGTAGATACTATACCCCAATGCTGTCCCATAGTTCTTTACTGTGGATGGAATTCACACATTGAACTAAACCATAATCTGATTGGCTTGGTTTTAACTTATTGTGTAAACCGTACTAAATGTAGGCATTAAATTATGGTTCAAAGCCACATTTTCCCATTATAATCCATAGATCCCAATCATTGATTTGTCATTAATTGGAAGGAGGATTCCATACAGGATGAATCAGGGGTATAATCCAACAAAGTTTTTCATGGTTTGAAACAAATGAAAACCAAACTGTTAAACTTCAGGCTCAGTTTTAAACAGGAAAAAAACAGAATTTAAACAATTGGGCTACTTTAACAATGGAATAAGTTTTATCCTGTGATGGCGCTATTGCTTTTGTTACCTGCCCTAAACACCTATAAATCTATACAAATCCATGCAAAAAGCTCTAGAAATTGCAGCAAGATTTGACTTATGACAGATTCACCAGCAAAAGCTTTAGCAAGTTAATTGGTACTCAATTTTAATTTGTGATCTCATAAAACTGAGGACACATTTTGATAGCTGAGCCGATTTAGATCTGGGGGATGACTGCAAAAGAGCATTTGGAAAAGAATATCTAAAGGTCTCTTTCTAAAACCGAACAGTGGCTTTCATGATGAAGCCAATGGGACTTGTTACCAAAGAACAAGTCCCATTGGAACTTCATGTTGAATCAAATACACATGGGCTTCTAAATTCACTCTACCTTCCAACTTCCTAACCTCTCATAGCCATCTTTTTGGCACAAGATAATACAAAGTCTTTATAAACGGCTATATACAATAGGCAATCTGCTACTGTGTGAATAAGTATTTACATCTTGGGATGCCAATTCAACATTTAGACATTAGAAACAGACACACCTATAATCAGCCTGCAGGAAAGGAAGGAGGGGGAACACTAATATGGGCCAACAGCTCCCATATGTTCCCTATTCCTTTGCAGCTTCATTTAGTACAACACTTGGGAGAAAAATGCATCTAATTGTATTGCAACAGAATTGCTTTTTTCCCTTGGAATGCCACTCCCAGCCCAACAGTTTCCAAACATTACAAATGTATTTGCATAGTTAGTTTAATTTAATGTTTAAAAATAAAAATGAATATTAAAATATATATTTTGCCATATACAGTGGTACCTCGGTACTCAACTGCTTTGAAATTCATCGAATTTGGTACTCAACGCATTTTGACATGGTACTTATTGTTGGTTTGGTACTCAACGCACAAGCTAGAACCTGTCAGTGTTGGCTGCCTTGTGACTCACTACATTATTCCTTATGGGAAAAAATAGTTTGGTACTCATTGTTTTTGGTATTCATTGCACCTCCTGGAGCCAATTAACAATGAGTACCAAGGTACCACTGTATAAGTGAAAGCTTCCTATTGAAATATCTATTTTTGTAAACTATAAATGATAAACTGATTAATTCAAAGGGCAGATGTCCCTATCTATGTTTATATACCCATTCATATAGGTATAGATATATAGATAGATGACCACCAGTATGGTCTAATGGTTAGGGTGCTGGATTAGGAGTGGAAAGACTCAGGTTCTAGTCCTCCCTTAGAAACAGAAGCTGTTGAACTAGTCACTATCTTTCAGCCCTAGATTGGATAACTCAAAAACATCTTATCTACCAACCTGCAGAATGTGGTAGATCCACCCTATAACCTTTAATGAAGAAGTCTTCATCCTACTGTGCATTCATTTAGGATGATGATATATGGAATATATGTTTAGTACTTTAATCACGTTAGTCACACAACTGCAGATGTTAGATGATATATGCTGTTACCTGCAGTAAAGTTCAAGATTGGTACATATTTCAAGCAAAAATAGCCAACTGGGCTGCCAATCTGCTTCAACATCTTTGATGAGCCAGAATCTTCCGAAGCTTCTGCAGGGTGGAGCTAAGGGGGGAACCATAGGATGATGTCCTTCAGAATCATGGCATCAGTTTCTCAGCAGCACCATCCAGCATTTGCCTCACCCTCCAGCAAGGAAAGAGTGGCCCTGAATTTATAAGGTCATCTCAACATTTCACAAGAAGGCAATCAGTAGTATCACTCCGTCTTTAGAGAAACAATAGTTTTCAGTGAAAGACGGTCTCCTCCTGATACCGTTATCACTATGTGAATGAGTTATTAATCAGGACATCTGAATCCATTAACAGACAAAAAGAGGAATGGCTGCTCAGTAGATGGTCTTTCAGAATGATTACATCAACTCTGTAGAGGAATGGTCTATGACTACAAGCCGGATGGAACTTCAAAGCCTGAGAATAAAATAAGTTCCAGAATATACAGTAATTCTCTTAGTCCATGACGGCAAAAGTACCTTAAGAACGATAAAGGCTAGCCGATGTATTGTGTGAACTACGATCCATTTCATCAGATCTGTGACTTCAACTGAAAAGTAAGAATGTGTGGATACAAATGCACAGTTCTAGAGAGGAAAACAGTAAGGAGTGGATCAGGGGTGGGTTCTAACTTACCTCGCCGCTGGTTTGCTTCCTCCCATGCTGCGTGGCCGTGCAAAAATTCCAAAAAAATTCCAAAAAAAAAAGCCAAAAACAAGATGGCGGTGCATGCGCAGTGCCGGCAACTCGGCTTCTGCGCATGCGCAGAAAAAAACAAAAAAAAATTCCCCCAAAAAAATTCCAATAATGTTTTTTCCAAAAAAAAGATGGCGGCATCCACGGACCGGCACCGACCGAACCGGCTCCGTGATGTCACCAGCGGGTTGCTACCGGTTCGGGGGAACCAGGAGGAACTGGGAGGAACCGACCTCTGGAGTGGATCCTATTTTCATTGGTGCAGAGTCTTGATCATTTAAAGCCCAATGGTATAAATAGCCCAGCTCTTATTCACCTAAGTTTCCAACAAACACTGTTGTTTTAGATTTGCATTGTTAAAGACTCTATCTCTCCTGAATGTAGGTTTCCCAGAGGCTCATTAACCCCTTTAATTCCAGCGTTTGATCAAGTTTGTGACTGGAAAAGCTCTACCTATTCATACTCTTCCCTGCTTTTTATTTTAAAAGCGATTAAGCCTGATAACCTTCCTTCAGTTCATCCACTCACAAGATTCATCTCAAAATTCATCACAAGAACTTGGCTTTCTTCTGAATGGGTTGTTGGCTTGTTTCCTAGGTGGGTCACTGCTTGAATAAAGTAGGGCCCTAATTAATGTATTGCAAAGATAAGCTGAAGATGTTGATTTTGCCCATCATCACATCACCGTTGGACAACTCTGTGTGTGTAATTCAGGAGCACTCTACATTGCACCCAAATGTGTTTGCCTGAAGTTCACCCCCATTTATTTCTTCTCCCTGCTATAATTTCTACTCCGACAGGTCTAACAGCTTTTGAGGCACGATGAAAATGTCTGAAAAGCCTGTCTATTGAATATAGTGGGATGTTGACTGAACAGTTGTGATTTTTCTCATTACTAAATTACAGTCTAAAAAAAAAAACCCCAAGCCTATCTTGATTGCATGTATTTTTAGAATTAATTTATATATGTATGATGTGCTGAATTTTTTTTATTGACCTCTCTGTATGTTTAATACATTACCCTTTTGTAGTTCTAATGTTACAGAGGGATAGTATCAAGATCACATGAAGTACTAGTACCGCTTTATACTGCACTGGTAAGACCCCGCTTGGAATATTGCATCCAGTTTTGCTCACCACCATACCAAAAAAGCCCAAAACATTGAGACTTTAGAAAGTATACAGAGAAGAGCAAGAAAGATGGTTAGGGATCTGAAAACTAAAACATACAGTGAACGGTTGCAGGAACTGGGGATGTCTAGTCTAACAAAGAGAAGGATTAGGGGTGACATGATAGCAGTCTTCCAATATTTGAGGGGCTGTCACAGAGGAGGTTAAACCAGTGATGAAATCCAAATTTTTTTACTACCGGTTCTGTGGGTGTGGCTTGGTGGGCGTGGTGTGGCTTGGTGGGCGTGGCAGGGGAAGGATACTGCAAAATCTCCATTCCCACCCCACTCCTGGGGGAAGGATATTGCAAAATCTCCATTCCCACCCCACTCTGGGGCCAGCCAGAGGTGGTATTTGCCGGTTCTCTGAACTACTCAAAATTTCCGCTACCGGTTCTCCGAACTACTCAAAATTTCCGCTACCGGTTCTCTGGAACCTGCTGGATTTCACCCCTGGGTTAAACTATTCTCCAAAGCACCTGAGGGCAAGACAAGAAGTAACATATGGAAACTTATCAAAGAGATACAACCTAGAACTAAGGAGAAATTTCCTGTTACTGAGAACTATCAGTGGAAAGGTTTGCCTCCAGAAGTTGTGGGTGTTGTGGAGGTTTTTAAGAAGAGATTGGACACCCATTTGTCTGGAATGGTATACTATAGGTTCTCGTCAGCGGTGGGTTGCTCCCGGTTCGGCCCGGTTCTTAGAACCGGTAGCGACGGCGGCAGGAGGCTCCGGCCACCCGCCCGGGACACTCTGCCCACCCACCCGGGATGCTTCTGCGCATGCACAGAAGCGTTGCGCGCGCAAGCGCATGCACGAACCAGTAGCAATGGGTTTTAGAACCCACTACTGGTTCTTGTGCTTGAGCTGGGGGTTGGACCAGAAAACTTCTGAGGTCCCTTCCCACTCTATTATTCTGTTATTCTATCATAATAAGTTCCTTACTTCTTCATGGACTCATCTCTTCTCTGTCTTTTCTAACTCACTCTCTTCTCTGGTTGGCTGGACTGAGAAATGGTGATTAGCCCAGAAACACTCACTTGCAAAGAAGGAGTTTGAACATCAGTTTAATTATCATTAAACCAAGTCAACTTTCTGTCTGGGTGAGAGTTTCTGTTTCTGGATGGACCAGTTTGGAAGAAAAGTTCTTCCTTTTTATCTGCCTCCCCAAGTCTACCTTCACCTGATCTTTAGAACTTTTGCAGGAAGAATGTTGCTTTCCTGCACTACCTGCACCCTGTGGGAAGGAAAGGAGGCAAAAAGAGGGCGTGGTGGATCTTAATGACTCCTCACAAGTATAGCCTTGCCCTTAGCTACCTGCATATTCATTTCAGGTGAATAACGATGACTTCCAGGCATTTAAACCACAGACGTGGTTTAGGTGAGTGGTAAACAACTTTACCTGATTTAGTTTTTATCCCAGGCAGCAAAGAAGATAACAGTTTCAGCCACATCGTCTAAGAAATAATGTTCACATCACTGTGTATCTCCACTCCGTGTTTTAACTCCACCCAGTTTGGCACATTTTTGTTCTTTTGACCAAATGGTAAGCTAGTACATTTGTGCAGCCACAAGCCATTTAAAAAAAAAAAACAGCAATAATTATGTTGTGAACAAGCAGCATTGGGCTCTGTGTTGGCATTTCACAATGGGAAAAAAGGATGTTTGCCTTATCTCAGTGTTTCAGGTTCCACAGGATTAAATTTCAAGTCCATTGATTCTACATGTTCTTTTTATTATTTTACCATTACATATTTATAGCAATAAAATGTAAGCCTTTTCTTAAGGGAAGGAACAAGCAGCTTCCAAAAAATGAAAAACACTAAGAGGGCAATATCAAAATGTAAAGGCAAAATATTCAGCAGGACCCTTCTTATTAGGCTGTGCACCAAAGCAGGATAGATATCCACAGCTGAAGTAAGCCAGGACTTTGGCTTATACATAAGGCTAATTACCAAATCCATAGATCTTTTGCTCCATCTTTCATATATGCAGTTTTCATTTGCAATCCCAAAGATGTATTTTGCTGACAGGAGTGTGAAACTAGCATCTGTCTGCTACAATTCCAATAGAAGATGAGGCTGCTGTAAAGAGTATTTCACTAACACACTCAAAGCCTGCCTGAGTTTTTCATTAGTATCTGTCCCAGTCCATCCATCCATCCAAGATATTATAATCTAATATTTCTGATGGTTCAAAAAGCAAAAAAAAAAATCCTTCTAAATATATCAAGGGCCTATCTAATCCAGCATTCTGTATCACCTTATGGCCAACAAGGTGATTAGAAATCTCTCACATTTGATCAACATTCAGATGAAACCAGAATACTTCTTACTACCGTGTTTCCCAAAAATAAGACCCGGTCTTATGTTTGGGGGGGGCTCCAAAATAAGCACTAGAGCTTATTTTTGGGGAAACACGATTTCAGGGTGATCAGCCTGGCTGGGCGCCCTGCCCCCCAGTGCGCACACAAGAGGCGGCAAGCGTGCGGGGACCAACGGTATCTGGCAGCAGCTGCAGCTGTCCCTTGGTTGGCACACTCTGGGGCTGCGCAGCCCGTGTAGTGCAGGTGAGTTGATTCCCTGCCCAAGCAGCAGAGGCAGAGGCAGAGGCATGGGGGGGGAGGCAGGCGATCCGGACACATTGCGCGGGCCGCAGGAAAGCCAAGAGTCAGTTGGCCGGAATGGGCAGGCGTCTGCAGTAGGCTTGTCTTCGTACAGCGGCACCAGCAGCAGACGGAGACAGAGGCGCGGGGTGGAAGCAGGAGATCCCGACACGCCACACAGACTGCAGGCAAGCTGAAATGCGAAGACGAACCTCCTGCTCTGGCCCACTGACTCTGCTTTCTTGTGGCCTGCGCAGTGCATCCAGATTGCATGCCTCCTCCCCCCCCCGCCTCTGCCTCCAGCTGCTACTTGGACAGGTAATCAACCTGCGCTGCATGGGCTGCGGCTACTGCCAGACACCATTGGCCTCCTCCTGTGCTGGCCATGCCCACCCCCCTTCAGTAGGGCTTATTTTTGGGGTAGGTCTTATTTTCAGGGAAACACAGTAGGACTTACAGAAAATCAATTTGAAAAGATTCATGGATGATTGGTTTTCTATATGGCAATGGCAGCGAGGTTATTAAATGCACAAAAATGGAAGAATACAGAAATATGCACCACAAAGGAATGGACTCTGAAAGTGATAGAGGTTGTAGAAATGGCTAAGTTGACTTGTTTGATCAGGGATGGAACAACCACTACTTTTCTAAAAGAATGAAAACCCTTTTTGGACTTTTTGCTGAAAATGGATAAAAATAAACAGGTGATTTCTGGATCTACCAATTAAATTAAGGGGCATATATGAGCAAAAGGAAACTGTTATCATGTAATTTTGAAAGGGGAAGATGATATTATATGTCTATAACTGCTATACAGAAGATCAGAAATGTATTTGATTTTTATCCTGCCTTTATACTTTTTTATAAATAGCTCAAGGTGGTGAACATAATACTTCCTCCTCCTATTTTTCCCACAACAACAATTTGTGATAGATTGGGCTGAGAGAGAATGACTGGCCCAAGGTCACCCAGCTGGCTTTCTTGCATTAGGTGGGACTAGAACTCACAGTCTCCTGGTTTCTAGCCTGCTGCCTTAACTTCTGGAGAAAACTGGTTAAAACAAATTGTTTCTTTAAATATTTTTTTACTCTTCTTTCTCATTTTCTATTGTTTTCAATATTGTACTTTTTCTTTCTCTTGTTTCTTTTATATTTCTTTCAGTGTATCTTTCTGTATGGAATCTCTCACATTTGAACAGAAGCCAGATCAAGAGTAATATTCAGTAATAATTTAACTCTCCACAAATTTATTTTGTCCCCTTTCAAACGCTCTACAATGATGGCTATTGCTACTTCTGAAGGTACCGTATTTCAAGGATTTTGGACCTGGGAAACATATGACTGTTAAAGGAGGAGAGAGAGTCTTGGACAAGATATTGCACACACCAGAGATAGAAGAAAGTGTGAGGAAATAACTCAAAATAACCCAGCCTTGATTTTGTTTAGCATAAGATAGAACAAAAACTTGAACATGCTTTCAAGATTTTGTTATTGCACCTTACAACAATAAACTAGCATTCCTAGCCATGGTGGCGCAGTGGTTAGAGTGCACTACTGCAAGCTACTTCTGCTGATCACCGGCTGCCAGCAGTTTGGCAGATCGAATCTCACCAGGCTCAAGGTTGACTCAGCCTTCCATCCTTCCGAGGTCGGTAAAATGAGGACCCAGATTGTTGGGGGCAATATGCTGACTCTGTAAACCCCTTAGAGAGGGCTGTAAAAGCACTGTGAAGGGGTATATAAGTCTAAGTGCTATTCCTAGAGTCCCTATTATGTTTGTTTCTTGACCTGGTCTATTTTCAAGGGCTGGTAATTTCATAGTTTAACTCATATGACATTGTAGTTAAAGACTGGAGAGAATGAGGCTCAGATCTCACTCAGTCCACATCATCTCTAAACTAACCTTCCCCATTCAGAGATTGGTAGGGTAACATGGGAAGAGAATTGCTTCACGCTGCCTTTAGTTTCTGAAAGTAAGTTGAATATAAAAGCAAGCAACAAATAAATAGATGTGGAAAGCCATCCAAAACCTGTGAGAAGTAATGTATCTTCAGCATACCAAACTTTGACTTTAGCTGTGGTCTTCATTGAATCATTGACATAGAGCCAATTACTAGGTTATTATAGAATACAGGTAGTCCTAGACTTACAATTCATTTAGTGACCGTTCGAAGTTACAATGGTACTGAAAAAAATGACTTATGACCATTTTTCACACTATTACAGCATCCCCATGGTCACATAATCAAAATTCAGACACAACTGATTCATATTTATGATGGTTGCAGTATCCCAGGGTCATGTGATCTCCTTTTGCGACCTTCTGACAAGCAGTGTATGGGGAAGCCAGATTCACTTAACCGTGTTACTAACAACTGCAGTGATTCACTTAACAACTGTGGCAAGGAAGTCGTAAAATGGGGCAAAACTCCCTTAACAACTGTCTCACTTAGCCACAGAAATTTTGGGCTCAATTGTGGTTGTAAGTCAAAGACTACCTGTAGTGAAGAAGAAGTGAGATAATTGTGTATGGAAGAATAGCCCTTTTGGATTAGGCCGAGGCCTATCTTTTTTTCTCATACCTCTGAGGTGCTTGCAAGCAGGAGACAGCAGTGGTGATATAGCTGTCTCCCACCACTGACCCGCTACAACTGGTTTTGGAAGCATCTTGTCCACAGGAGGTATCAATAGACCTTATAAATGTGTACCTTGGCGGAAGGACAGGATAAAAATAAAGTTTGGTACACCAGAGGGAAAAAGATGATGGTGCTATTATTGCTTCAAATGAAACAAAATGTTAAAAAGTTATATTTTTGTAGTTACTTACCAAGCACATCTAAATTACATTAAAGTAACAAAAATAATTTACAATCCCCAAGGCACGTCACAACTTTTGAGCACCCCTAATCTTTGGAAATTGAAAGTTGAAAAATTTGACACGCCCTATCAGGGATGCCTGTTTATGGCATAAAATGTGTTGCATAGAATGGATTGTCTGTGAAGTAATTTTATCCACTAGTATATATCAGCGGGGACAAATAAAACAAAAATGGTGATGCAGAGATACATTCAATTTCTGAATGATTTTCTTTTTTTCTCAGTATTCATAGCCTCACCAAAATGTGGATGTATTACCTCATGGTCCATATTTTCTTGCAAATTAATATTAACCATAGCACTATTTTTCATTACATTTTCTCAGTTAAAGTTAGCTATACATGCCATAAATGTCAGCAGAAGCGTTTCCTTCCTCCAAATCTGGGAAAGAATTTGGGGGAGAGGAGCAGGCTTAACGATGTGAATTGCAGGATAAATTAGGAGTAGCAATAGAGTAGCCCCTGGAAATATAAATTCCAAGCCTGATTAAGAATGCAAGCAAAAAATACTGAACATTTGAGAATTCTCTCCTAACTCCAACTAAATGGCTGCATGAAAAAAAAAGGGCACCTGTACCTGTTCTTGGTAGATCTGTATCTATGTGTATGCACACATCTGTATTATATATTATTACACACTTGTGCGTGTGCGCACACACTAAGAGCATTCAGTCTTTTTTATTAAATAACGGCAATATTTGCCATGATTTTGTTAAAGAGGGACTTTTTCTTTGAATTCAAACCACTGTTGGGATTCACAAATTTAAATTTTATGCATTAAAACAGCATTCATCAACTCAGGCAGGCATCTAAGCAAATTTGAGCAATTTAAATGTACAAAGTCTTTTTTAAGTTCTAAGAATCTGTGGCTGGTTAAGGAATGTCCAAAAACGGCGAGCAAGGTTGGTCCAGTCTCATCTTGCATATGGACCAGCAGGTCAGCAGTGAATTGTTTTCTGCTAATCAGAGCTTGTGATCGAGGTTCCTTGACAGCAGAAATAGAAGAGCAAGTTCAGGGGGGGTGGGTTCTCGGTTTTCTGCATGTTCAGCTGTTCTGTCGGCATGGTGGAGTTAAGCACGTAATGATCCTTGAAGCACCAGATTACATACCAAATGAAAAGTAGGAAAAGGAGTGGCAATTGTAAACAAAAAAAAAAGGATTATGATGCCTTGGGAGCACTGGGTATGTTGAATTTCTCCCTGCTCCAAGTTTTATAAAAGTTTGGCAACCATATGGGCCTGGAGTAATCACGCAAAATAAATGTATGTAGGAAATACCTTATTGTAACTTTTATATAGACAAGATTCAAAGCACTTTATTAAAAACTATTAGAATGAGTTTATACTGAGGGCAAGCAAGCTTTATTTTCCTCTTTGAATCCCTGCAATCTGCTATCATCTTGACCCAACGGCTGCAAATTATTGAACAAAAAAAAAAAAATTGGAAAGGGGATAAGCCATGATGTAGTTTCTCTAATAATGGCTTAAAGCAAGGCAGGATTTGTCTTTTCTTCTTCTTAGCATGTAAGTAAATCAAAAGACACGTGCAAAGAAATGATGTAGAAATTAAATGAAAATATTTTTAAAAATAGGCATAGATAGTCCATATTTAGTAAATATTATACAGTATATGTTTATATTATTTATCACCTGCACGGGAGAAGGAATCTTTTCTGTTGGAATGATTTGTAGCATAATTTAACAATCTATTATTATTCTTATAATAAAACAGGATAGCAATAGAAAAAAAATAATGAACTGCAGTATTAAAACAAATTGTCTTTATAAAGGTTTCTCATGCATATAAGGTCTCTGTGTGCACGAGAAAGTGTGTGTAAATATACTGTATATAAATAATTTTTACATAACATCTTGGCATTAATAAGGATGGGGAGAATCCATTTTCATTTTTCATCTGCCAATTTCATTAGAATAGATATACAAAAAACCTGTGTGCCTCTGAAAATATTAATCTTTGCTTCAAAATCAAATTCATATACTTCTTCCCAGATCGTAACATCATGACATTGCAAAATAATCCAATATTCTAACAATCTACTATTCAGTTGCTATTCTCACTTAAAAAAACTATATAGCCACAAAACAACCAATTCTTGATATGTTTGGAATTGATTTTTGCGTTTTTGTTTCCACTCTCTCTACCCACAAATGTCCAGAGTGCATCTATACATGATGTTTGAGATGATTTTTTTAATTCCATAATTATGTCTTCGATCAAATGCAATATGATCGAAACACATTTTAGTAAAAATGATTCAGATCTGTTCAGCTGTCAAGAACTGAGAGGTTGCTTTTTTTTAATAATCTAAAACTATACAGTCCAAATGAATAACTCTTGAGTATGTTATCACAGCAGCTGACAACAGAAACTATTTTCTAGAATACCATAAGTATAGAGCAGAGAGATCTACAGAAATAGTTCCCTATGTCTGATTGGCCAACCAAGCTGCATCCATGAGCCTCCAGGGAGAACTTAGGAGGAAGTCAGGAAACAGGAAGTGTCTGTTAAACTCGATGGCTACCTTAGATACAGCCATACAGCAAACTGATTGTTTTAGACTGCATATGTGTATTTCTCTCACCACCTTTGTTTTATCCTTCCTGTTCTTGAAATGTAGCAGGTCCTCACTTGGAAGGTACCAGTGGTAGAAGTTTGTATATGCACCAAAGCTGCTTGCTTGTTTTGCAAAGGAAAATGTGGAGAAAATGATTTGGGATCATCAGACACACATATAAACACCCACACACTTTTTCCACTTCCAAGTGCGCCCACCAACTCAAGAATATTGTTTAGGCACTGTCTTAAAACATGACCTAAGCACACTTGGTTAACAATAAAGAAATCTATCTGACAATACTTGCATAGGACACTCGCTAGTAAAGCTGTAATTGAAGAAATAAAGGTGAAAGATGTAACAAAGAAATAGTGTATATTTCTCTACTTGGCCAGCATTATACATGCAATACAATTAAGGGTTTGCTGATTACTATTCATGTCAGGACCATCCATAGGAGGGAAAAGGGGCAAGCAATCTCACAAGTATTATGATGTCATTCCACAAATGACACAGATAATGTTGTGTGAATCAGTTGTAAAACACAAGGGAGGCAAATTACATAATTATCATTTGTACAAAGATGTATATGATATCATCGACTTGTATCAGATATCTGTAATCCCTGCTTCACTGCTTTCAGGCACTCTTGTTTTACTGCATCACAAACTGTGTGGATCTAGGAACAGAGAAGTCTGGAGCCACACAACCCTCAGGTAATATGATTAGTTATGGTTCTGTATCTTGCCACATCTAGATCATTAGGTGAAGTCATTAAAACATGGATCAGTTAGCCATGGGTTTGCATGTTGTGCAAACAACCTCCCAAAATCAGGCTTCCTGTTTTCACAACTAACAATGACAGGGTCTACCCAATAGTTAACAGACACATTTATGCATTTGCTTGCTTGTTTGCAGTATATATGAACTGCCCCACCCCTGCAGGATTTTGGACAGTGTGAAACAACACACGTACAAAGAATTACAGAATGAACAAACAGTATCATTCTAGTTTGCCTATAATAGATGCTCTAATTCAGATCATCTGAAACCAAAAGATTGTTAAGCTATCAGCTTTTACTCATTTCTAAAGTTTTAACTATATGTAGCCCCAGCATGTTAAGTAAATCCAACCAATCATATTAACCCCCAAAACTAGATTGAGCAAATCATGGTTCAATATATGAAAGTAATGAGATCTCGGTGACAAAATACCTTGCCTGTTTATCGGTCAGTGCAAAGTGAATCAAGTCATTGCAATTTCCAAACCATGGTTCATGGCTTAGTATGAGCCAGGATGTACAATGGGTATTGTATTAATTTAATTTAATTTAATTAATTGTATTTCTATGCCGCCCAACTCCCGAAGGACTCTGGGCGGCTTACAACAGGGTATAGAAAATACATTTAAAAACAGCATAAAATATAAAAAAACCAGTTAACAGTCACATACATACATATCATTCAGGCCGGACCTCGCAAATTGCGAGATCAACAGCCCCACGTTTGCCAGAAAAGCCAGATCTTCAATGCTTTCCGGAAGGCCAATAGGGTGGGGGCAGTCCGGATCTCAGGGGGTAGCTGGTTCCAGAGAGCCGGGGCAGCCACAGAGAAGGCCCTTCCCCGCGGGCCCGCCAGCCGACACTGCTTAGCTGACGGGACCTGGAGGAGACCAACTCTGTGGGATCTTACCGGTCGCTGGGAACTATGAGGTAGAAGGCGGTCTCGAAGATAACCTGGTCCTGAGCCATGTAGGGCTTTAAAGGTAATGACCAACACCTTGAATTGAGCCCGGAGACCAATAGGGAGCCAGTGCAGCTCGCGGAGGATTGGTGTAATGTGGGTGTACCTAGGTGCACCCACAACCACTCGTGCGGCTGCATTCTGGACCAACTGTAGTCCGAACACTCTTCAGGGGTAGCCCCATGTAGAGTGCATTGCAATAATCCAACCGTAAGGTGATAAGGGCATGGGCGACTGTGAGGAGGGCCTCCTGATCCAAGTAGGGTCACAATTGGTGCACCAGGCG
The DNA here is from genome assembly GCA_003457575.1 of Thermophis baileyi. Classification (NCBI taxonomy): domain Eukaryota; kingdom Metazoa; phylum Chordata; class Lepidosauria; order Squamata; family Dipsadidae; genus Thermophis; species Thermophis baileyi. Next base: position 6,128,145 of record QLTV01000804.1, read on the forward strand.
AACCTGTGCAAAGGTCCCCCTAGCCACAGCTGTTAGATGTTGCTCTAATCTTAGCTGTGGATCTAGGAGGACACCCAAATTGTTCTGAGGGGGACAATTTCTCTCCCCCCAGAACCAAGGATGGACAGTCGATACAGTCTTTAGGAGGCAGTACCCACAGCCACTCAGTCTTGTCTGGGTTAAGTCTGAGCCTGTTGACACCCATCCAGACCCTCACAGCTTCCAGGCACCGGCACATCCATATCACATCCACTGCTTCACTGAACTGACGCGGGGTGGAGAGATACAACTGGGTATCATCAGCATATTGCTGATACCTCACCCCGAATCGTCGGATGACCTCACCCATGGTTTCATGTAGATATTAAATAGGAGGGGAGAGAGGACCGAATCCTGAGGAACCCCGCAAACAAGGGCTCTAAGGGTCAACGTCTGTCCTCCTGCTAACACTGACTGTGAAAGACCGGAGAGATAGGAGGAGAACCACCACAGCACGGTGCCTCCCAACCCCAGCTCCCTTAGTCGTCCCAGAAGGATACCATGGTCAATGGTATCGAAAGCCACTGAGAGGTCAAGTAGCACCAAGATAGAGGAATAACCCCCATCTCGGGTTCGCCAGAGATCATCCATCAGCGTGACCAAAGCAGTTTCCGTGCTATAGCCAGGCCTGAAGCTAGATTGACAAGGGTCCAGATAATCCGTTTCATCCAATGACCGTAGGAGTTGAAGTGCCACCACTTTCTCTACAACCTTTCCCACAAAGGGAAGGTTGGAGACTGGAAAAAACTTCTTTAATTCTGCTGGGTCCAGGGAAGGCTTCTTGAGGAGGGGTCTCACCACCGCCTCCTTTAATGGTTGCGGGAAGGACCCCTCACTCAAGGACGCGTTAACTAAAGCCCAGAGCCAGCCTCGTGTCATCTCCCTGCTGGCCGAAACCAGCCAGGAGGGGCATGGGTCCAACAAACAAGTGGAGGAACTCATCGCTCCCACAGCCTTGTCCACTTCCTCAGCAGTCACAGGCTCAAACTCATCCCACACAATAGGACTGTATGGCTGGTTTCCTAAATTTGTAATGACCTAACAGGACTTTACATACGGTATATTGTCTAAAACTATTCATTGGCATAGGGATCTATTTTTTATCTGCCCGGAGGCTGTAGGTATCATATTATAGAGCGGACATTTTTCTTGGGTATCCATCATTTTTCTATCCACTTCAACTGGAAACTTTACATTTTAGCTTGCCCTGAAATACTATTTGAAATTCACCAGTGATCCACCAAGTATGAAGCAAAGCCAGGGATCACCTGTGATAGGTGGCGCATTTTCACTTGGCCCAGGACCAAAATCATAGAGGAAAATGCAGAAAAACTGTCAGTTTCTCTTTGGGCCTTTTGTGTGTTGCTGGCAAGCTAACTTTTGGTTGGATTATTGAGATTAAAATACAAAAGAATGGGGACTTGAAGACAGTTGAGATGCAAAATATTGGCAGAATATTGAAATATAAAATAATATGGAATAATCTCAATAGAGGTCCTTTGCCTTTTTAGCCATATCAGTTGCCAAACTTTCATGTGGCATATTGTATATCAGATTTCCCAACCTTTCAGGCTTTGTGGACCGGCAAGGGGGGGGGGGAGGAGATGGTTCTGCGGGAGTGGCCAGCAAGCACGCGTGCACAGCTCCATTTGCATGAGCAGCAGACACACGCCCACCACTCACGCAAATGGAGCGTGTGGACTCGCCTTCTGCTCGCGCAAGTGGAGATGAGTGCATGTGCTTGCCCTCCACTTCTGTGGCCCTAATCTAAATGGCTCACGGTCGGGGGTTGGGGACCCTATTGTATATCATAATTAAGCCTGAACATTATTCCCGATTGATGTGTTTTTAAGAATCTGTAATCAAAGAGCATTGAAACACCACTGACTTGGTTATAGTTCTCCAATATTTGCAATATGTTTTAGAAGTACACATGCGCGTAATACTTCCCTTTGATTTGTGTGCTGCCATAAACTTTCATACACCATTATGTGCAAGCAGTCTCTTCCAATCTGACACCTTCGGTTGTAATGGAATGCAACTGCCATCATATGGTTCATGTTCTAGACTGACGCTTCAGTTAGTAACAGAATATACACAGTTTTCATATAACCTTCTTACTTGTTATCTTCTTTCTTGTTCCTCAACCATATGTTAACACCTCAAGGTACACCAAGTTAGGAAACAGACACCATATGAACTACAAGAACTCTACTTTGTTGTTATAGGGTGTTTAGCAGAATCTTGAAACTGACAGATGTTCTGTGTTTCTCATCTTACACTAAAGAAAATTAAGGTGGAGCAATCGACTTTTCCTCAGCCTCTTCTGAATATCAGGGCTAAATTAATGTTTACATGGCATAGGCCCTGGTTACTTGTGGATCACCTACCTCCCATAACATCTGCCCAGCTGATTCAATTCTGCAAGTTTGCACATTTCTTCAATTGAACAATACCATCTATTGGGATCCAGAAATGCACCTTCTTGTAGAATTGCCTGCCTTCTAGAACAAAGTTCCCCCGAAGATCCAGATGACCCCCCCTCTATTATTGCTTAGAAGAGTTGTGAAGATCTGGCTCTTCACCCAACCCTTTAGCAAGGAAGAGTGCGACCTTCACTTCATCATGCTTGCTATCTTTTATCTTTATTTTTTGTAGTTTGATTTTTTGGGTGATTTGTTTGATTGTTGTTAGCTGCCCAGAATGGCTCACAAATGGTCAGCATAAAAGTTTAATACATTATGGTTCGTCCAGGGGTGAAATGCTCCCGGTTCAGGCGTGCCTGCCGGTCGTCGGAGAGCCAGTAGCTACGGCAGCACGAGACTTCGCCCACCCACCCAGATGCTGCCATTTGGGTTCTTTTACCCTCTGCGCATGCGCAGAACGCTTTGCGCATGCGCAGAGAGTAAAAGAACCCAAATGGTGGCGTCCGGGTGGGTGGGCGAAGCCTCGCGCTGCCGTCGCTACCGGCTCTCCGACGACCGGCAGGCACACCCGAACCGGGAGCATTTCACCCCTGGGTTCGTCGCACATTCAGCCAGATGTTCAGACTGGATTTGGCATTTTTGTTCACCTATCGAGTCCTTCCCAAGAACCTGGGTTAGGCAAATATTTTTGTTTCATGGACTTAAAGGTCCATGAAGGAGGGTGTAAGCTGTTCCAAGTAAAGCTGCCTTTTGCAATTAACAGACGGTGATTTTATCAATTTCAATTATGTGAAATGGTGCTCCAGATCTCCAGTCTTTTGGCATTTCATCCAAGATGCCTATCACTATTGGTACTATATTATTATTATAAACTTTTATTCATTAAACATGAAACTCAGTCAACTGAACATTTAAAAATGTATCACAAATATCATTGACTGGCTCTGATGGTTGATACGGGTTGCTGCCAGCATCCTAGGTATCGACCAAGTATCTTCTTAAAATGTATGTTGGTCTGAGTAGCGCTGTCTTTTGCAGTTCTGCTGGTGTTATTGCAGGAAGCTGCAATTTCTTGATGTACTTTGTAAAATTCTTGGACATAGTGCCAAGTGCCCTGATGACAATGGGTATCACTGTCACGTTTCATCCATAATCGCGTAGTTTTGATGGCCAGGTTGCGATATTTCATGATTTTTTCCAGTTCTTTTTCTTCGACTATGGCGTCTCCTGCTACAGCGATATCAATAAATTGTACGCTTCGGTTTTCAACAACTGTGATATCTAGCGTGTTGTGTTCCAAATGATGATCCGTCTGTATTCGAAACTCCCACAAGATCTTCACCTTATTTTCAACAACTTTTTCCACTTTATGTTCCCATGACTTTTTGGATACAGGTAAGTCGTATTTTTTACATAATGACCAGTGGATTAATTTAGCAACTCGGTCATGTCTAACTTTGTAATCAGTTTGTGCGATTTTGCTGTACTCACATATTAAATGTGAAACAGTTTCAACTTTGTTGTTGCAAAGTCGGCAGTTTGGATTGTCAGTGGATTTTTGTATCTTCGCTTTCATGGCATTAGTTTGTAGTGCTTGTTCTTGAGCAGCAAGTATTAAACCTTCCGTTTCTTTCTTGATGGTTCCCATCTTAAGCCATGCCCATGTCAAGTTATCATCACATTTTCCTTCAATGTTTTTCAAGTGCTGTCCATGCAAAGCTTTGGTTTTCCATCTGTTTAATCTGTCATCTAGCTGTTTTTCCTTATATTCTGTCTTTGTTTCTGTTGTTTTTATAATGTTCTCCATTTTTGCAGCCTGCAGCAATTTTTCTGTACTTTGGTTCACAAACTTCATTTTTCTTCTTCTACAGTTTGATGGATTTGCAATAGCCCTCTGCCTCCTATTTTTCTTGGCAGGTACAACCTGTCGATGTCACTTCGTGGATGTAAAGCATGGTACATATTCAATAGTTTACATGTTTTCCGGTCCTAGTTTTCCAGTTCAACCACAGTCCAGTTGATGATTCCAGCTGAGTAGCGTATCACTGGAACTTCCCATGTATTAATGGCTTTAATTATGTTTCCAGCATTTTTTGATTTTAATATTTTGCGGACCCTCCTGATGTATTCCTTTTGCATTGCCTTTTTGACTTTTCCATTCAAGATGTTATCTGCTTCCAATATACCTAGGTATTTTTAACCATCATCCTTTGCTAATGCTTTCACAATGCTTCAATTTCCCAGTTCTATATTTTTTCCATTTTTCCTCGCTGCATGGCTAATATAGCACATTTTTCAAGTCCAAAGTTCATTCTGATGTCGCTGCTGAACAATTGAACTGTGTTGAGTATTGATTTAAGTTCAGTGGGGCTTTTTGCATACAGTTTTCAGTCCATGTACAGTAGATGGTTTATCTTGTCATACTGGCTTGAGATTTGGTATCCCAGTTTTGTGTTTTGTAGGATTATTGTCAGTGGAATTAATGTGATGTTGAACAGTAGTGGTAAAAGGAGTCCTCTTGGAAGATTCCTCTTCTGATGTTGACTTCACCAATGTTGTCCCCATTTGCTGTTAGAACTGCTTTCCATTTTTGCATGTTTGCTTTCAAAAATGTACAAATATTTTTGCTGATTCCAAAGTTTTCCAGACAGGCGTTAATTCAGCTTGGGGTAGTGAATCAAATGCCTTCTTGTAATCGATCCACGCCATATTCAAATTTGTTTTTCTTCGTCTTGCATTTTTTAGTATCATTTTGTCAATGAGCAGCTGATCTTTTGTTCCTCTTGGTTTTTTATAATTTCCTTTTTGTTTTACTGGATACAAACAGTTTTCGATCAGATGATTGAATACTGAATATGCCAGTATTCTTGTAAAAAGTTTGAATGTTGTTGGCAGACAAGTAATTGGGCGATAGTGGCTTGGTTCTGTGCCCTTTTCTGGATCTTTCATTATTAAGTATGTGCGGCCAGCTGTTAACCATTCTTCGCTTGTTGCATTTTGAAGCATTTTATCAAATTGAATGGCCATGCGATGATGGACGCTGGTCAGGTGTTTTAGCCAGTATCCATGCAATTCGTCCAGGCCAGGTGCACTCCAGTTCTTGACCTTCTTTGCTTGTTTTGCAACCATGTCAGTTGTTATTATAATATTTTCCATTTTGTTTCGTGTTGTTTGTCATCTTCAATTTGATTCACAGTCTGGGACTCGTAAAAACTTAACAGTTCAAGTCCTAACCAAGAACCTAAGAGCTGTTAAGGTGACATCTGATGATGATTTGATTTATTTAATGGCCATTAAATTCTATCTTCACGGCCATCTCTGCATTCCTCTATAATTGTCTTAAAGATAAATCTTATTTTGATTTTCAACTCTTGGAATCTTTCTATACAGTAAAATCTGTGAGCGCTAAATAGGCCTTCTTGGCTAGCCTATTTCCTCCTTGTTTCTTATTGGGATGGGAACATTTAAGTGGTGTACTACAACCTCCAGCATCTCCTACCATGGGATACTGGGATTTCAACATTCCTTGTTTTAGTGCCTAATTAACTCAGGATCTTTGACCAAATCATGCACTGTGGGTTAAAACATCAGTATACAATGATAAGTATTTTTCAAATGGATGCTTTCTCGGGCTTTTGCCTATTAAATAAAATAAAATGGATGTAGATAATAATACAAAACAAAGTACGTGTATATGCATGACACACTAGTTTCTTTAAATACAAATACACATGCAAGAGCATGATTTAAAAGTGGTTGCTAAACAGAGCAAGATGCTGCCTCTAAAAATGTTCTACCTAACAGCAAAGAAGAAAACCCCCAGATAAACCAGCCAATTATATAGTAGTGAGTGCAAAATGATACTGTATAAATACGCGTTCAGAACATAAAAATAATCAATCATGGCTGTGGCCATACTCCTGTTTTATGAATAAACCCATCGGGAATCTAAATATTTATTTTGCTACAGCGTATGTTCAAGTTATATTCATAATGACAATTTCTTACATGGTGACAAAGGGCCATGAAATGTTTTTCTGCCTCTTAGTTACCTTTTATCAGTTTGTAGCATTTTTTGGATTTAGGTGGGCATTGCCCATTCTGTCCGCCATTTTCCATTTTCTTCAGACTACATTGAAGAAATATTTTTAAAATCACTTTTAATCACCTCCCTCCCCCCAGGTGACGTATAGCTACAAGAGGAACCAAATCTTTGCCAAGATATTAATGGCGCAAGCTAATACCTTTTTTATTGTGCCCATAATGGTTTTTTTTAAACAAATCAATTACAGGATTATCTCTAACTGCCTGTCATGGAGTAACATCCATTTTAATATTTCTTCTTCTCCTTGTCTGTTTTAATTTGGAAGGATTTTAATCTGGCAGAATGTACTGGAAATAATATCCACTGCCATCAAAGAAACCCTTCTATGAATAACTATTCCAAAATATTTAAATTAATCAACATGGACAAACACTGGTGCCAAGAGACACCAAGTTGCTATCCTCTGGACATAGGATTTGACATATCCCAAACTTTCATTTGGGATACACCCTCATTCCTTACTAACTGATACATATTTGGGATCTTGGCATGATTCCAATAGGCTTGACAGACTCTGATTACCAAATTGATGATCCATTAGTGATGTCAAGGGAATTCATAGAGGAAAAGGGACTGGAAATATGGATAATAAATAAAGCATCTTTGGCCTTGAATTACTTTCCTTCCGGGGCTGCGAGGCATGTTTTTTCCCTCATGCTGCAAAATTAAACCATTAGTTAAAGCATAAATAAATGAAGGTTGTGAATACAACTACTGTGTATGATTGCTTCAGGAATACCATTTTTTATTTTTATTACTATTGATAATAATGAATAATAGGAGCCATAGTGGTGCAGTGCTTAGAATGCAGCATTGCAGGCTAACTCTGCCCACAGCCAGGAGTTAGATTCTGACCAATTCTTATGTTGTTTAATCATAGCGTTTGTACTGCTTTTCTCTTTCCATTCACTGCAATGTGGTCTGTGTGGAGTGTAAAATCTGGTTTGCTTGAAAAATTGTGCCTGGCCAAGGTTACCTACCAACCTAACATCATTAATCAAAGTACCATTCCCTCCCACTAAGCTGTATCCTTATACAGTAAGCTTCCCAATTCATGAAAAGGTTAATACATTTTCTTAGACCGCTCTGAAGCTGATCAGAATCACTCTTTCATATGGGTGGAGGGGTCATCACCAAGAAGGCATGACAACCTTTTCCAGCCTAACACCTTTCTGAAATGGTGGGGTTCGGAGTGCCATAATGGCCGGCCGGCCTGGCTATTTGCAAGAATCCCACTTGATTTTCAGGATACCAACTGTGTTGAAGCTGCCTGCATACGGGAATGGAAGTTACCTTTAAAAATATTATTCATAGAACCTACAGATCTGGCTTGGGGAATTTTATCTTTCTATTATCCTCAGGCTGATTGAGCCTACAGAGAGGCAGTTCCGAGGTGGTGCAGTGGTTAGAGTGCAGCACTGCAGGCTACTTCATCTGACTGCTAGCTGCAGTTCGGCGGTTCAAATCTCACCGGCTCAAGCCTTCCATCCTTCTGAGGTGGGTAAAATGAGGACCCAGATTATTGGGGGCAATATGCTGACTCTGTGAACCGCTTAGAGAGGGCTGTAAAGCACTGTAAAGCGGTATATAAGTCTAAGTGCTATGGCTATAGTTCCAAAGAGTGCAGTAGTTTGCACCAGTGCTCTGAGTGAAAAAGAACAAAATTGTATAAATGAGCTTCAAACCACAAACAGGCCAGACTCAATCTTTAGATAAGCAGGGTGGCAACTTGTCTGTTCCTGTACCCCAAGCACTGTGTTTTCAGATGCTAATATTTTCCTCCCCATCATCCATACGGCAAGCAACCAAAGTGTATTGGTAACAGTGGCTTGACTAGATTAGAAAGGCTTGACTAGATTAGGAAGATAGAGAACATGTGAAGAGAGGAGACTGCAAACTAATTCAGGCATATTCCTGACAGCAAATTGCTCATAACCCATCATTAGCGCTCTGGCTGAAATTTAGTGAATTATAGAATTTGGTTACTGTTATAATTGAAATAGTTGTTTAAGAATGACTTCACAGTGGATCTTAAAAACAGAAGTATCCTTTTCATGTGAAAAACTGCCTTCAAATATGATTTCAGTCTACAGTTTTTACTTACCCAAATCAAATGCCTTTTCGAGAGAAGTATTGAAAAACATCGATACCTATTTTAAAAGAAGTCAGAAATAATAACACCTTTAAGGAATCATGGTGGGTGAACATCATTTGCGTATGAAATTTTTCAGGTCTCAGAACTTCAGCAGTGTTACACAACTCCTTTCTCAAGCCAGATGGGTGTTATGAAAAAGTAGTCTAACTGGTTTCAACACATCTTTTCAGGACTGATAAGCAGGAGTTCGTTGAAGTAGTTCTGAAAAACAAAGAGGCAAAATAATCCTTCCTTCCACTTGCTATTTATGAAGTTCAGATTCAAAAGAATGACACGTCTCTGTTTAAGCTTTAGAACAATGATCTGCCCATTTCTAATGTGAACAGAAACTCTTTACTGTACATGATTCACATGCTGTTATCTGGACCACTGTCACATCCTTCTAGTGTCTGCCTTCAAACCTGTTGTGCAGGTGCCAGGTGTGATCTCTATCTATATCTGGAAGCATCTCAGAGAGCCTGTCTTGGAATCTGAAGCAGGCAGACAGTGTCAATCCTTCTGAGATACAAACAGCCTGCCTGCCTGCCTGGCTGCCAGATACCAAAATTTATTTGATTTTTTGTTTGAGGCAAAGTGGCAGAAGAAAACCATAATGGGAATATACTCAAATATGCAAGTGGATTTCAAATACAAGCAGCTCTCTTCAGCATGCATGACTGCAAATAAGAACCAAAGAATTGTCAGTATTACTTCTGAATAAATATGCACAAGAATAGGAGGAGAAAGCCAATACTTTTCAAAAAGAACATTTCTGCCCATCTACAGTTTGATAAGCCAATTGGTTGTTGAAAGAATGTTCTGTGGACAGATGAAACCAAAATAGAGTTTTGGTAGCTCATAAAGTCTGGACCCTGGAAACTTATAGCAAATTATGACATAATCATTGTATGCTGAACAAGGGAGGGAATCACATAAAATGGATAAATCCAGAAGTGAGCTTAACATGTTCATTAACATTTTTTAAAGTCTCAAATCTTCCCAAAACGAAAAGTCTGTACCCTCCAATGATGTTACATTTTACTGCCATTCTATTTGTGGCCCTTAGGCACCAAAAATATCCCAATGAATTAAAAAAAATTGTAGCCTCCTCGGCTGCAAAAAGATTTGACTCTAAGTTCTCTCTGGAGAAATCCAATTGAACTTGTCAAACAGATTAGCATTACCCATAATCTTAACTTAGCCTAAAGACTCCAACTACTGTATTAAATTATATGATAATGCAGAAACATTGCAGTTCATTTATTTCATCTTTAGCATTTTCCTAAAAATGTAAGGTTTGGGTTCTGATGAAACAATGCAATAAAAAAATGTTCTGCTGAATTGGACATCTGAAAACATTGTCCATAAATTTCAACAGTAAATAATGCAAAAGACACTTACAGTTTAATGTGTTGTACAATCTGAGACAATTGGAATCTATTTTAGTAAACCATGGTTAAACAAACCATATGGGAAACAAATACATGTTAATCAATGATTATGTGTTCCTTTTAGCTATGTATTGGATGAATCTTCTATACTACTAAATTCTCATGTCACTTTGATTGTAACCTTAACTGATGCACTCCTTTTATCCTCCATGATACTCATGGCATCTCTCAGGCATCCTGCACACCTTTCCCAACCTGCATCTCATCCCATGCACCCTCCCTGACTTGCTTGGCATCCCTGCGCACCCTTCCAAACATACCTGTGCACCCAGCCCTGTGCAGCATTTCTCATGAACCCCTACCCATCCACACAAATTCTCCCTAACTCTGTAACACTCTGTAACATGCACTCCTGTGCACCTTACTCAACTCATACCACATCCCCAGATGCCCTTCCTGACCCTGCAGCACCACTTATGCACCCCCACGCACCCCTCCTGACATGTCATGCACACTTGTACACCTTCCCTGATCCCCACAGCAAAGAGGAAGGAATGGAGGAGGGAAGGAAGGAGAGAAGGAAGAGGGAGGAAGGGAAGGAGGAGGAGGGAGGGAAGAAGGAAGATTTCCCAGCTAGCTTCCCACCAAAAATTCAATGGGGAAACCAGGAAATCAAAGGTTGTTCCCAGTTTCACACACACCCCGGTCATTTTGTTTCTCTGCTTAGGTAACGATGACCCAATGGGTCATATGTTGTCTAGTTGGATGTAAAACTAATAGAGTTGCAGTGCAATTTTAGGCAGTAAAGCCTTCTGTTGTTTGGATTTTTAAAATTAAACCACATTATGGTTTAGTGTAGCATCCAAAAATCCCCAAACCAAGGTGTGTAAAACAACAAGAATTGTCAGATTGTGGATTGTTTGGCAAACGGTGGGGGTCAACAGCATCAAGAGAACAGGCATCAGCAATCAAAGACACACACCCCCTTGAAAGTGGCATCACACTCATATAAAAGGGCAAGGCTTCAATTATTGTGGTTTCAACACTGTTGACACCCCCCCCACCTGCAAATATCCCTGCTAAACAAATGAAACTTACCTTTAATATAGTCATAGACCAGCATAAGACAGACGATAGGAATATATTCAATAAAAGAAGGTATAGGAGCAAAGAAGGCATAAAGACATAAAGTCTATATAAAAGACATATATAAGAGAGTATAACTACTATAAAAATGCTCTCTGATGGGCACACCTGAGACCTGGTGAGATTATAATGAATGCTAAGCACAAGCTAGAAGCCATTGTCCAGCTGCTAACAAGTTTTGTTTTTTTTAATGTTCAAGGCCCTAAACGGAAAGTTGTCCAGTTGGCCAACTCTGAAGCTTATGTACAGAAAATTTCTTTCAAGGCAAACTATTTGCCCATCAAGAACAGAAAAGATCATGGGGGGAGGGGGGAATTAAAAACTGCAAGGACTGTTCACATGCTGAGGCTTACGGCCTTCTGAATAGAACATTGCCGTTTCCATCCTGCTTTAAGGCCTGTTACAGATTTCCTCTCAATTTAGAAAAACTCAACTAAGGTCATTGATTGCATCCAAAAAATTGGTCATCCCTCCCCCCCCCCCCAGTCACAAGGAAACACATCCCTCAGTATCCCTTAGTAACCATCAGGGAGCCTGGTTGGTGGGAAACATCAGCAGCATAAGGCCTGCTTTCCATCCAGAAGGCAGTGCTGCCGCCTCTCTCTAAAACCAAGTGGGGAGGTGGGTAGAGTCTAGTTACATTCCTGACCCACTTTCTTGTTCCCTCCTTTTCCCTCCTCCTCTCTCAGGGAGCAGCCAGTGGTGTGGTGTGTGTACATAAGCCCTCAGCTTCTCAGCTGTGGAGATAGCACTAGCACTTAGACTTATATACCGCTTTACAGTGCTTTACAGCCCTCTCTAAGCGGTTCACAGAGTCAGCATATTGCCCCCAACAATCTGGGTCCTCATTTTACCCACCTCGGAAGGATGGAAGGCTGAGTCAACCTTGAGCCGGTGAGATTTGAACCGCTGAACTGCTGAACAGTCAGCTGAAGTAGCCTGCAGTACTAAGATGCCTCTTAGCAGTTCCTTCTCCAGCTACAATTCATTTCAGAACATGCTGCATAATGAGGACAAATTATACAAACAAATGTGAAGTGTCAGGCAGTAGTATAGATCCTATGATAGTGTAGTATACAATAGTGTAGATACAATAGTGTAGATCCTATGCACAACTAAAAATCACTTGCACCCCACAGAAGATGGGTGAGATGGACACGCTGGATAGAGGTTCTGTACAGTACAACTTACAACCACAATTGAGCCCAAAATTTCAGTTGCTAAACAAGACAGATGTTCAGAGAGCTGTGCCCCATTTTATAATTATTATTTTTTTTGCCAGTTAAGGAAATCATTGCAGTTGTTAAGTGAATCAGCAAATCTGACTTCCCCCATTGACTTTACTTGTTAGATTACATGACCCCAGGGCAGTACAACTGTCATAGATACATGCCTGTTGCCAAGTGTCCAAATTTTGATCATGTGACCATGGGGATGCTACAACAATCATAAGTGTAAAAAAGGTCATAAGTCACTTTTTTTCGGTGTCATTTGTAACTTTGAACGGACAAAAAACAAATGGTTGTTAAGTCAAGGACTATGTTCCCCACCCCCCAAGTCAAGTGGCGGTGTTTTTACATAAATGTCCACCACAATACAGTACATACCTTGGATCCTGTAACCTGGATGTATTCCTGCATATGCTCTTTCCAGCTCAAAAATCCCAAATATTTTAAATATGTCTATACTTCTGGGCACACTGTTGTAGGACAGCTCGTGCACACACAGAAATGTTTGTAAAATAAGAGACAAGAGGATTCCAGTTCTTCACCATCACATATAGATCAAGCCATTTGCATTTTTACTCTGGGGTAGGAGCAGGTAACCTGCAGCTCTGGAGCCAGATACTTTCTTTATAAAATGCCACCAGCACGCTGAAATTAAAATATCATCCTGGTTGAGGCTGGTGATTTCCTATAAGGGGAAAGCCTTCTGCAAAAAGAAAAGCAAAACTGTTGCAATGACGTTCCTTTATTTTGAAACCGAAAGAGGCCTGGAGAGCCTCATCCTTTTAGGCTATAAAACGTGACCGCCTGTCTAACCAGTATGGATAGGACTTGATGATGCCCCGAGAAATGTGTTTAGCATTGGCACGGAAGAACTCTTTAAAATCATTATTGAATTTATGCCCCAGCGCTTGAATTCAGGCTCAAATCCGGCAAACACGTTACCAAAAAAAAAAAAAATTGGAGGGAGAATTTGCAAACAAATGGGGCTTATTTTATTATCTGGCAGGGTTCCTGAGCCACCAGCAGTTGTACGAGAGAAGTTTTAACAGCTGAAGATTTCCCAACATGGAAATGCACTAATTAGGGTGGGGAGGCAAACAGCAGCCGTTTAATTTCTGCCTGTCATGCAGCTGTTTAGAAGACCCAACATCCCGGTGCGGCAGGGGGAGGAGGGGGGCTTTTCCTGGGGGGAGGGGGGGGGAAAACCAG
>QLTV01000804.1:6142000-6166597 GCA_003457575.1 Thermophis baileyi
TGCAGTTTGCACAACCGCGAGCGTTCTGCAATCCTGCAACCGCTTGCAAAAGTAAAGCTGTGGCACTTTCCATTAGTAGCGACGGGGAGAGCCCCTTCTCAAAATTACCCGGGACGCAGCGAGGTTGAACCCCTTCCATTGAGAGACTTTCCCTCAGGAGTTTAGCACTCCCGCGCTTCTCAAAAAGCCAGCTAATTCCCGTGCGTCTCACTTGTGTGAAAAATATGGGCGGAGGGGGGGGTGGTCAGGCTGCAAAGCGCGGCAACCTATTAAAAAAAAACACATCCTGGGGAGCAAGACCACCCCCCCCCCGAAACAAGGAGATTTCCCTTCCGTGAATAGGGCAAATCTCTCTGGATTCCGAATTAAAGGAATTTGGAGGCTAAAACAATATAAAGAACAGTTGCTGGAATTGGGTATGTCTAGTTTAATGAAAAGAAGGACGAGGGGTGACGCGATAGCAGTCTTCCAGTATTTAACCGGCTGTCCCAAAGAAGAGGAGGTCAAGCTAATTCTCCAAAGCCCCTGAAGGCAGGACAAGAAGCAACGGATGGAAATCCTATCAAGGGAAGAACCAACCTAGAACTAAAGGAGAAATTTCCCGACGGTTACTACAATTAATCAGTGGAACGACTTGCCTCCAGACTGCTCCAAACTGGAAGTTTTTAAGAAGAGATTGGACAACCATTTGTCTGAAATGGTACAGGGTTTCCTGCCTGAACGGGGGTTGGACTAGAAGACCTCCAAGGTCCCTTCCAACTGTTGTTCTGTTATTAAACCCGTCCCAGGAGAGGCTGCAAATGTTAACGTTTAGCAGTCCGGTCTGCCACGCTGGGGCCACCGGTCCTGTCTTTAATTCCCGCTTCGGGCGTGGGCGGCGTGTACAAGCCAGCCTTCCACCTCCTCCTCCTCCCCCCCCCCCCCCCCCCCCCCCGTAGATGTGTCCTGGTGACTCCCAAGAGGAACGCTGCCTGTGCTTGGGTGTCAGAAAGTTTCTTCCACAGAAGGCGCAATGGAGGCTCTGGACACGTTTTGAACTCCCCAATGACCAGGTGACTTCCAGCCGCGTCTCCCTTCCTCGGCTTTTTCTGCATTCTCGTTTCCCACCGCCGCCTCGTCGGGGAAACCATCCGGGAGCGACGCTTTGCAGGAGGAGAAGACCCTTTGCCAAAAAAAAAAAGGGTTCCGCCGTCCGCAGCTGGATTGCGACTGCGGCGCTCACCAGTTACCCGCGGGAGCAGTTCCCCTCTTCTCCCGCCTCGGGCTGGGCGGCAGCGGCGGCGCTTGAATGGCCGGGCGAGAACAAGGCGCGCGGCAAAGCTTAGTGAGGGGAAGGCGGCGCGAGCCGGAGCTGTAGCTGCTTGGGAATCCCGTTTCCTCTTCGGCCTAGCGACTGCAAGCAGCAGCGGCAGCCCTGCAAGAAGGACCGGCACCTCGCTATCCTTTGGCGAGGTAGGGAGACGCGCTCCGTTTTCCCTTCAGGAAAAAGAGACGGACGGCTCCGTGCTGCAGTAGCAACAGCAGCGGAGTTAGGAGGGGGAATCCTCGGCTTTTCTGCGGGACACCTGTCCCTCGAACAACTGCTTGCCAAGGGGGGTTACATCGGTAGGCGCAGTTTCGCCGGCAAAGGCAACGGATTGAAGGAAAGCGTCCTTTGATTTTATTTATTTATTTATTTAAACAACGTGTTTTGATTGCCTGGATGCTAAAAAGATCGAAAGGTCCTGCTCCGCAGAATGGCAGCTCCGACGAGAAGGATCGCGAGGATGATGTGTTGTTTTTTTTTAAACTTCCAACGTGTGTGCCGAAAGTGTATGACTTTTAGGAAGAAGACTTGGATAATCCTGCTCTACTTGCACATAGCTTCAAAGGAAATAATTAGCCTTAAAAAAAAATCAACGACGCCTTCCATATGTAAAATAGCTTTATTCCCTATCCGGAAACCAGTAATAAATGCTTAAATTTCTTGTTAATATAAAGTGTGTGAATTTCGTGTTTTTACGGCGTGGTCTGGGGATGAGATTGTGCCTTATTGCTACCGCGGTTATTTCTGGTGCTTGCGTGGTGCTTTTGGCACCGGGGCAGAGTCTGTTTTATGGCAGATGGTTTGCAGTGACATCACGATCTGTCAGGAACTGTCCTTTTCCATGAGGTTAGGTGGCCAGACACAAAAAGTAAGGGCTCCTTACGGTTTTCAGGGTTGAGAATTTCAGCAGATGTTGTTTGCGCAATAAGCTACACCTGTTCAAATGTCTTTTCTTTATTTTTTTTGCACAGAAGTATTGGAGCCTTGTCCTATGGATCTTGGCAGCCCCCAGCTGCAGGTTATTGATTGTGAAGGTAAGTTTTCACAGTAGTGTCAGCAGAACCTGGTCATTGCTGTGAAACAAGCAGAGTTGCACAAAATGTAGGAATGCATTTCTTATTCTTTCTTGTTTTGGGCTGCCTTATATAGTCCCTTGGATTGGCATGTTTTACCATTACATGGAATTCTTCTGGTAGGAAAAAAAGTCTCATCCTTTTTCTGTTTTGTTCTGAAACTTCCCCTTCTGTGCAGGGTGCATATCTTAATTTCATAGCATGCATAACCCTCCTTAATCCACCTCCTTTCAAAATATTGTACTGCTGTATCAGGAGCAGGCAACCTGATGCTTTCCAGATGTTTTGCACTTCCAACCCCTTCATGGCCTATAGCAAAAGTTGGGGGGGGGGGTAGTCTAAAAATATCTGGGATATGCTAGGTTACCTACAGCAGTTTGCTTTGAGCAAATCAATTTTCTCCCATTGCTTGCACCTTCCCCCTCCCCTGCCTTAGTCCTTGACTGAATTGAGAAACTAACACTAATTCAGACACAAAGCCTGCAGCCCTAAACACTGAAGGTGCAGGTGGATGATGAGAAAGTGCCATGCTGGTCCATGTCCTCCCAATCTGCTGCATTTAGTGAATTCTCTTGAATTCCAGGAAGCCCTGCCTGCATTAGGATTCCCAGTCCCATGGTGGCCAATGCAGACAGGTCTCATTCAGATCTAGCTGTTCATACCAGGAAGGAGAACTAAGAGACTAACTGCTAATGGGCCTCATGCCACCCTTTTCACTCTTCTGTCTTCAGCTGGGCATTAGTTTAGTTTAGTTTAGTTTAGTTTAGTTTAGTTTAGTTTAGTTTACCTGAATTCTAGTTTCTTAGATCCTTTCTCAGTTTGGTTTCAGGACTATAATTTTCTCAACTTACAGATACTTATGAAATAGTGAGGAAAACTATCACCAAAAAGGTCTTGGGAGTTCCTCGGAGTACAGTGCAGGTAGTCCTCGATTTATGACCACAATTGTGCCCAAAGGTCACAAAAGGGGATCACATGTCCCTGGGACACTGCAACCATCATAACTATGAGTCAGTTGCCAGGCATCTCAAATTTTGATCACGTGACCATGGGGATGCTGCAAAGGTTGTAAGTGTGAAAAACGATAAGTTCCTTTTTTCAGTGTGATTGTAACTTTGAACAGTTACTAAACAAATTGTTGTGAGTCGAGGACTACCTGTAAGATTCACCATCCTACAGCTAACCCACTTTGTATATTACAATAGAGGCAATTCTCAACTTACAACCATTTTTGTTTAGCGACTATTCAAAGTTACAACAGTAAAAAAAAAACTTACGACCATTTTTCATACACCAATTGCAGCATCCCCATGGTCACGTGATCAGAATTTGGATGCTTAGCAACTGGCATGTATTTATGATGGTTGCAGTTGTCCTGGGGTCAGGTGATCACCTTTTGCAACCTTCTGACAAGCAAATTCAATGGGGAAGCCAGATTCACTTAACAACCGTGTTACTAACTTAACTGCAATGATTCACTTAACACCTGTCTTGTTCAACAGTGGAAATTTTGGGCTCAGTTGAGGTCATAAGTCAAGGACTATAACTCTAATGTGAACATTAGGTTCTATTCTTCAAATCAAGCAAATTTGAGAAAGTTCATAGGTGATGGTAGAAATATTATGCTAAGACTATGCCATCATACAGTATGACCTACAATTGAGCCAAAGCCAGAATTTCCATCCCCAGGTTCTGACTTGATCCTAAATTTTCCCATAGAAGATATCTTGTGGCCAGGTCATCACATAAATTTCATATTGTCCGTATAGTTAATAATATAAGCAGCTATTTTGCTGGAAACTTTGTATAAAATAGGTAGTGCTTGCTTTCTCTTCCAGAAAGAAGTTCTCAGTAGGAAAACAGTTTCATAGGCTAAACAATTTATTGGACTTTGATTATACTGTAAGGAAAGGCACCTGACACATAATTCTATTTATCTACTGTATGTAAAAGCTGGGTTTATATGTTGTGTCATGCTGTAACTTACTTTAACTGAATTGTGTTGATGAAGCTGCTGTGCATGGTTCACAAACAGTTGCTACCGGTAGGTTTATACAATGTACTGTTCAATAAACGCTGTTAGAAACTATGACTACATCAGAGTGACATTGCACATGTGTCATATTATTACATAAATCAAGATGCAACTGACACAGTTACATTATTGTGACATTCGTGTAATGGAGTCACTATATGTGATGTAACCTCTAACCCATTCATGGTAAAAGTGTTAAAACCAAATCAGGCTGGTTGAGCATGATGTATGAACTGATCACTCAGTTGGATACTGAATCACAACTAAGAGTTCACTGGTTTTCCCTCTGATAGCAAAGACAAATCCTGTGACAATTGTTTCCAAATCTTGAGCAAACAAAAAAACCCTAGATAGCCCATGTTAGCAAATAACATTATTTTTAAGCTGGTCTCATGACTGGTCACATCCAGTTACAGATCAACTAGGCTCCTGCCACCCTCAACTGATAAAAGGCAATCTCTCCCATAGATGGGTAAGCTGCAGCTGAGATTTAAAAGAAGGAAAGGTTACTATGCACAGTTCTGGGCTTATTTACAAAGAACCGTTTCAATTAGCATGTTAAGGTGTGTTCTTATGCATGGCATTTTAATAAGATTTGCTCTAAAAGGATCTGCAGTGCATATTTGAAAAGTAAATGTCCAGAAGTAAATTAATTCTTTTCATAAGTAATTCCAAACAAAGGGTGTTTATAGATAGCGTAAATAGTGTGAGAGAAGGTTAGATTGCAGATCTAAACCTTACTTAATTAGCAGTAAGCCCCACTGCATTCAGTGTAGTGTTGAAGGTGTATTGATGCCTCTGTATATGAAAATATGTCAAGTGTAAAAAGAATAGTGGCACTTACCTGCTGTTTTATTTTCATTTTATTTTGTCACCTGAAGGTTCCAGGTCTCGGATGGAAGCTTCCCTGAAGAACTGGAAAACCAAAGAATATTTTATTCCATGCTGCTGATTAAAGTACACAACATTGCTGCAGGAAGACGTCACCAGTAGGGCTTTGTAAACCAGTGTACCTTAACGGGCAATGACTTCCTCTTTCTGTTCCATTGTTACTGCTACGATTGCAGTCTTAGGCTCACTTAACTTTGGAGTGAGTGCTGTTGTACACTGTGGGTATTATTTTTAAGCAAATGTGCATAGTTCACAACAGAACTTCCCCCTTCCCATACCCTGGTTGTTCCACATGACAGAGTACTGTATATGGAACTGTAGTTGGTGCCTTTTTCACCTCTGTGGTTTGCTTGTTTGTTTACTGTGTTTTTTTCATTCATTTTATGCACTTTGACCATTGTAGTTGCTGAGAGGAGCACCACCATGTGGAGGAGAATTTTTGTGGTGGAAATGTTAATTTTGAACATTCACTAGAGTGCAGAGACAGATAAGAATTTATTTCACTGTAAATGAAAACATCCCTTAAAGTGAAACTCTACAAAATAAAAGCAAATTGTAGGGCTAGTTTTAGTCAGTATTTGAACAGGCCACATAGCTATATAAATATAATAATTTCCTGGCATCTCTTCTTTTTCCACATCTTTTGTTTTATATTCAATGACATGTAAAAGATTACAATAAAATATGTATCATGGGGACTGGAGAGTTCGGTACATGGCTGCCATATTCTGGTTCCCTAATATGTTGCTTATAGTAATAATGAGTCCATAACACGTTCCAGGGTAATTCTTTTAATTAAAAATAAAAATGGAAAGCCAACATGCTGCAGAGCAAAATATCAACTATAAAATAACTTTTATCTTTCAGTGATCTGTGGGACCCAGAGGCATACTCAGAAAATCAAATAGCCAGTGACTACAGCCAATCACTATGTTTCTCTTTTGGCAAAGGGGTGCTTCATCATGGCTTGAATGACCGTCATAAAACATTTTCTGGCAATGTACTTGAACATGCTCTTAAAATTCCAGGTCTGCTCATTGACTCAAAAGATTGGGGTCCTTTGTTCTTTAAATCATGCTTTAAAGGAAGAGTTAGGTAACCTGTTTTGGATTGCAGATGCTCCATTGTGGGTAGTGTGCAAAGACCTGAACTTCAGAAAGCAGTTGAGCCAAAGGAAAATGGGCAAAGCCAGAAGAAAAAGATGGATAAGGGAACAGCAAATAAGAGAAGGATATAAATATTTAATAAATAAAGTACTGTACATGAATAAAAGCAGCGGCCATCCCAAGGGGTCCAGAAGATGAACGTGATAATCCATCCTTACACTTGACAGCCTCGGACAGTATTTTTTCTTCAAACATAAGTTAACTTTAGTTTGTATTTTGTTTTGCTCAACTCAGTCTGTCCTCAAATGAGGCATTGGAACAGAACGTCAAGTTTAAACAGTTAAGAGATCAATTGTACTTCTGAAGTTTAATTTGACTTGAATGCTTTCCATAACTATGGTAGTAAACATCTATCAGTGTGTGTATTTTTCATTTATCTTTTTTCAAACCCAGATTCAGATCTTAATTCTTTTATTTCTTTGGACTATACAATCTAACCTGTATGGGATTAGATCAAAATTAAATGTCGCCTTTTGCACAGTTATGTTCTCTGGATGACATTTCTCTGTTTCTCTTACATACTTTTTCTTATACATATGTTCATTCTTGACATCGTAGAGGAGAGGCAGGTTAGTATATAGTAGCCAAAAAGCAAAAGTTTGGTAGCACTTTTTCAGATGTCATTAAAAGGCATCAGATTTCCTGAATTATTATTTTACTGTCATTCCTCTATGTTCCATCACAATGTAATCCTGAGACTGCTATAGGATTGTTATTAAATTAAACATATTTTCAAGAACCAAAGGGCAGGGGCCTTTTCGGAGCCTGAATGTCTTCCTGACCGTGTATAGTGCAAATGGCCCCAAGATCCACTGTATAAGAAGTATTGAATCATATATTGCTGGGCTATATTGACAACCTAGATTTAAGAGTTGCTGATAGTATTGTTTTCATATTGAAATGCAAAGTTTATGCTCCTATTACATATGCCTTCTAGTGTTTTAAGTTTTCTACTATGTAAACTAACTGGAGTAGACTTCATTTCAAAAGTTTATCAATGGTTTAAATAAACAACAATGCTACATATCTCTCTTTTTAAAAACATACTGCTTCAGCTAACATTGCATCTTCCTATCCCTAAAATATCAACTGCCGGATGAGCAAGTATCAGAAAGCCTTCTAACATGCATGCTGCAGAGATTCTGCTGATGTGCCCAAGAATCTATAGGTATCTGAAATTCAAGCTATTTTTAACAGGAATGCTATCCATCTCTTTCTGTCTTTTATTCTTTAACTTGACTGCAGTGTGAGGGCTCAGTCCTACAAGGTTGGACGTGGTAAACTAAAGTATTTCAGATATGCAGAGATCTTTCTTCAGAATGAGTTAACTTTAGATTCTCTGTTACTGGTCCAGGTTATAACTTCAAAGACTATAAAACATACAGCACATCACATTATCAAAGAAGGAATGGGCCAAAGTCTAACCACAATAGGTTAATTTGTCTCTTGCTTTCCTTTGGATTGCAAGTTAGCTATTGCTGTTTGAAAAAATTCAAATATCCAAGGAGAAAGTCTTAGTATTTACTATGACTCAAAAGGAGGAATGAATAAAAATTCAGTACCCAGTGAACTGGTCAAACTTATCCCTGTCCTCTTGGAAGAAGAAAAACATAGCCAGTTTGCTTCGATTTCCTTATACTTGTTTAGATAAGGCTTGATGCCAAGCTGAGCAAGGAACTCCAGTCTTAGATTCCCTTAAATTCAGTAGCACAACTTCTAATTTATTTAATATAAATGGAAGCCCAACTTGTGTTAATGAAATGATCGTATTGTGACTGTTTATAGAGAGAACAGACCGTTCACTCGATATTTCTAACACAAGGGTAGTGAGTATCTCACCACAGGATGACTCCAGCACATATCACACAGCACGTGGGCTCATGAAAGATTTCCTATATGTCATACCTTTCCATAACCCCTTATCTCTTGGCCCTTATCTCAGAGTTGGGGAGGATTGTTTTAAAATTGGTTTGCATATTATACCAGAAACCCCGTGCTCTGTGGGCTTTGACTTTCAGGTTATTTCTGGCAGGTTATTTTTGAAAGCAGTTCAAAGGCTTCTGGAGAACTTTGTGATCTTCAGAGTCTTCATTATTTCTTTGACGTCGTTAATCTCTAGAGTGGATCTGTTTCTCTAAAGCAGCTCTGTTGCTGTTCTTGAAGTTAAAAAGACTGTCGGTTTCTGGAGCAGATCAAATTCCATCTGTGTTTCAGAGAATCCATTGCTACTATTTATTTGGCATTTCAGCTCTCTCTGTTAGCATTTTGAACATTTTCTCCCTGTTATGTCTAAGCACCTTAGCAAACAGATTTGGACACACTTGGCAAGGAAAGGAGACCATGAATGTTAGTTATTATTTCAATATATACTCTGTTTTAGGATAAGGTTATCTTGCAAGTGGAAACCACTGTGACTTTGGATCTGCGCAGTTGGATGTCTTGTCTGCCAGGTATAGTTTTTGTGACCATTTTCCTGTTCAACTCGAGATCTTAAAAGATTTCACCCCTCCAGTCTCATTTGTTAAATCCCTGAATTCTATTTAGAAGACAAAAGGGCACTGATGTTCCTTGATTACTGAAATATTTTATCTAAATCTTTTTAGATAAAGGGGGGGACAGGCAGGCAGAGAAACATAATGTAAAATTTGGCAGAAAGATATAACATCTTACCTGGAATTAGAATGGAACTGTGGGGTATGTAAGAATTACTGTTTGAGAATCAGGCAGGAATAACTTGGGGTGCCTGCTTTCTTGTTCCGGTCTCCCAATCCTGTATATTTCTTACAAATATGGAAACTTTCTAATGCATTCTCATTCCTGGACAAGTAGTGATTAAAGGGCCAACAGTTTATTTCAGGTCAACAGTTATTGATTACATTTAGCAGGAAAACGTATTATAGCAATAGCCCTTAGACTTATATACCACTCCTCTATGTTTATAGCACTCTCTCAGCAGTTTACAGTGTCAGCATATTGCGTCCAACAATCTGGTCCTCATTTTAACGACCTTGGAAGTCTGAGTCAATCTTGAGTGGGTCAGGATCAAACTCCTGGCTATGGGCAGAGTCAGCCTGCAATACTGCATTCTAACCATGTGCCACCATGGCACAATTATACGCAATTGCTTATACACAAGTGATTCCATGGGTGGTAGTATCTGTTCTTATATCCCACTCCACTAAGGCTTTTTCAGGAGGACAGGAATAATAAGACAAAAGTTTTAGTAATGGTTAAGAATGAAAATGGTAAATTTAATCTCAAAAGTTTCTTCGAAGGACAAAGTTTCATCGGGCACGTATTTGTAGTTCCTTATTTTTCTTGGCTTTTGGTAAATGTACCTTTTGTATTTGGATCTTAAAAGGAAAGAAGGTTCATTTGTATTCAGCTATCTTGAGCAAGAAGACACCTGTTAATATAAGAGAAAGGGGGAAGAGTTCAATAAAAAGAATTATGGTTGTATTGAAAGAACGGATATCTGCAGGTAGTGTCTAAAATGGTGCAATCAATTTTGCTGTCGTAGCTCTCAGCTCCCTCCTCTCAGTAGAATAGATGTGCCTATTTAATATTGGGATGTGAGCAGGGATGGGCACTATGCCCCTTTATGACCTGTGGACTTCAACTCCCAGAATTCCTGAGCCACCAAGCTAAGGAATTCTGGGAGCTGAAGTCCACAGGTCATAAAGGGGCATAGTTGCTAACCCTTGGGTTGTGAGAATTCTGGGAGGGTTATCTAGGTAAGAAGATATGCTAAAAGCCTGCACAGCCATACATCAAAGACATGCAACTAATCCTTGGCTGAAGACTACCCATGAACATAGATTATTTGTGCTAGAGGCTGCACTTAAAAAGTGGTTAGGTTGGGATAAAGATATGAGGAGGGCCAAGATAAAAATTACATTCGCTGTAATTAAATTGTTTTGAAATGTAATAGTACTGTCCATATTAAAATATGTTCTCTTGGATTAAAAATTGCTATGTAGCAATGGGATATGGGATGCACATCGTTCAGCTTTGCCTCTGCTGAAAATGGCTGTGACCTCATTTATAGCCTTCTTAACAACATTGTCTATATATCTCAAATAGCTTTAGCTGCAGCCGGTACAACTTAATATCTGAACACTGGTATCCTAGGTGTTACGGTTGTGAATCACGGCAGAAGAAATTCCTACACACTGACACACTGACTCTCCTGTGTTGCTTTCTGTGCAAGGGTTGTCAACCCATCGCAAGCATCAACCTGCCCATGCAAGCAGTGCCACTGGGCAAAGTTCTCAATTACTTTGGTGTGTCGAGCATTATTTCAAGGGTGTGACATAAAGGGAAGTGCCTTTTCCTGGAAGATGAATAAATGAATGGGTTTTCTTAGCTCAGTTTACCCTAACAAACACTTATTTAAGGAAAGGTATCAACTCATACAGGGATAAAACTTGACCATCATTGTCCAGCTGAATCAACCAATGTTGCTAAGTTAAGCACAAATTATTATTATTTTTTCAATAAGTTTTTATTGTGTATTTTCCATTTAACAAGTTTCTATAATTTCTACATAACTCTGCTCATTTACTTAATATTTACATGTCTAATTTTTACATATCATTACATTCTAATTCAAGTGTTTTTTCATACATGTTATTTACACATTTTTTCATTCAGATCCAAATATATTCCATACATACATTTCAAATATACATTTTACTTCTACCTATATTTTATCTCTCTCTTACTCTTTTCCTTTGTTCAATCCAATCGTACCATTTCTTCCATATTGCAAAATATTCTGTATCCATTTGTCCTTTCAGTTTCATAGTTAATTTATCCATTTTGGCACAATCGTATATTTTTTTTTATTACTAGATTTTCCGAAGGTATGTTCTTTTGTCGCCAACATTGCGCAAAGGCTATTCTTGCTGCTGTTATAAGGTGTAGTATAATGTAAATAATTGCTTTATTATAGTCTCCTTTAATAATCCCCAACAAAAATAATTCTGGAGTGTATTCTACTTGGAGGCCTATTATTTCCTGAACCCATCTATGAATTTTTACCCAATATTTCTTTGTCTCTGTACATGACCACCATATATGGTAAAACGTGCCTTCTTTTTTACCACATTTCCAACAATTTGGTTCCAGATTTGGATAGATTTTAGCCAATCTTGCTGGTGCCATATACCATCGGTAAAACATTTTATATTGATTTTCTTTATATTTTGCCGCTTTAGTTAGTTTAAAGTTTCTATTCCATATTTTTCCCCATTCTTCTAATTCCATGTTGTGTCCAAAATTTTTAGCCCATGCTATCATTACTCCTTTTACTATGTTTTCTGCTCTATCGAATTCTAATAAATATTTATAATTTTTTGTTATTAATTTTTCAACCTGGCCTTTCAGTATTTTATCTAATTGATGTGGAACTGTTTCAAATCCATACTCTTCTTTATCTGTTTTATATCGTGATTGAACTTGCATATATGGCCACCAATCTATCATTATACCCTGGACTTCCAGTTGTTGTCTATTTTTTAAATTCCCTTGACTATCTAGAAGTTGGTGATAATTAACCATTTTATTTACATCTAAGGTATTTGGGTGGATTATGGCTTCCATTGAGGATACCCACCTAGGGATTATCATGTAATGTTTTCTTTTAATTTCTTGCCATACTTGAATCAGGGATTCTCTTATTTTGTGTCTTCTAAAATATGTATGTAATTTATTTCCTTTATCCCATAGGAAGGCATGCCACCCTTTTAGTAGGTCATGTCCCTCTAACGATAATTTAACATGTACAAAGAAAATTAAATATTTGGGTATCTGGCTAACAGCGAGATGCTCTTCAATTAAGCAAGATAATTATGGGAAATTAATTCAAGAAATAAAAACGGATTTGGAGAGATGGGGAACATTACAATTATCCATATTAGGTTGTATTGCAACGATCAAAATGAATATTCTGCCAAAATTGCTCTACTTCCAAACCATACCCATAAAATTAGATAAAAAATTCTTTACATAATTGAATAAAATTACAAAAAACTTTATTTGGCCGGGCAAAAAGCCAAGAATAAAATTAATAGATCTTCAGGATGAAAGAAGCAGAGGTGGGATGGGGCTCCCTGACTGGCGACTGTACTACAAAGCAGCAATTCTTGTATGGGTCAAAGATTGGATTAAATTAAGAAATAAAAATTAAGCACAGATTAATTGAAATCAAAGATTTAATCAGGCACATGTACATCGATTCATTAAATTACATGTGCCTAATGTGGAGGCAGGGCATTTTTTTCATGGCCATGGGTTGCAGGTCTAATTTGGGGATAGGTCGATGGTGTAAAATGGGTAAAATTGTATCCTATGTAGATGGGGCTGTATCAAAAAAGTCAGGGAGATTTTTTAAAACCTTTTTTTAGCCCTTATAGTACTAGTTTGCATGTGTTTTCTGTCACTAAATGGCTTATATTAACCATAATCAAAGGGCCATAGCCCTGCAAAGAGAGAATTTGGGGGAAATTGTGATCTAGGTGGAACATATTGTATGGATCTTGTTTCCATAAGTTGTCCATGCTTGAGTAAATGCGTCAATACATCTGCCACATGTAGGGGTGAGGAAGAGAGGAATTTAAGGCTATCTTTTGTTTACTTTAATGTTTTACAGGGTAGACCTAAGTCTCATTAAATTGCCTTTTGGGATGGTCCAGATTTAAACATTTGGATGGTGATTATCCCCCATTACATTATCAATACTGTAATGGCTGTTAAGTTTCCATTGAGTTTGGTGGACTTTTGTTCCTATGAGATTTTTTTTCCTGATTTCTGTAGACTGTCTTGATGCCAGTTGTGGAAAAGTGGATATAAATATTTGTATTAATAATACAGAAATGGTTATTTGTTCAGTATTTTTACCCCTGCAATCTTGTGACCCTTGGCATTTTACAAAATAAAAATATCAACAGCAAAATAAGGTAAGCAAAGTAGCATAAGTAAAGATATATAATTATTATTTTAAAATCAGAAGATATAAAAATAACAAGTAAAAAATTTTATGGCGCTATTCTGACAATTTCAAGAAGCCCTCCAGAAGAGCTCCATTTTGACCAACTTCTAGAAAGTCAACAAGGTTGCATAAAAAATTATAATTTAGGGAGGAGGACCAATTATAAATGGAGCCAGGGCAAAAGCTGGCAATTTAGTTGTGCACTCATATTATGTTGGCAAATACCCTTCTTTTAACACACACTAGACAAGCAGTCTCTCTCTATTCCCCCCCCCCAATTATATAGGCTGTAAATCTAGTATATCTCTTTGCTGCCCGTCTAATTATTGTTAGGATTTTGGTAGCCCAAATATGGTAGCCCCCTCCTCATTCAAGGACACCTGCAAACATTGAGAGCAAGTTTGGGCTAGTGGTTAAGGCACCAAGCTAGAAAGCGGGAGTCTGAGTTCTAGTCAGGGGTGAAATGCTACCGGTTAAGCCCAGTCTGGGTGTATCGGTAGCGGCGGCAGCGCGAGGCTCTGCCTACCCGCCCGGATGTCGCCATTTTCTTTTTTTTAACCCTCTGCGCATGCGCAAAGCGTTCTGCGCATGTGCAGAGGGAGAAAAAGTGTGCGTGCACGCGAGCTCACTCCGCTTGCGCGTGAAGCGCACACTTCCGAACTGGTAGGGAAGGTAAGTAGATTTCACCGCTGGTTCTAGTCCTGCCTTAGCCATGAACGCCGGCTGGGTGACCTTGGGCCAGTCACTCTCTGTCAGCCCAACCCACCTCACAGGGTTGTTGTTGTGGGGGAAATAGGAGGAGGAGGAATGTGTGTTGAATATGTTCTCCACCTTGAGTTATTTCTAAAAATAAAGGTGGGATGTAAACAAACACATGCAGATATTTTTGCAGATACAGTACGCTGACTTAGGATACTCATGATTTGCACAGAAGGGAGCACCTGAAACTGACACAGTTTTTTAAATTGAAGTTACGGTAAGGAAGCACACACACACACACATCACAAAGAC
Source organism: Thermophis baileyi (assembly GCA_003457575.1). Classification (NCBI taxonomy): domain Eukaryota; kingdom Metazoa; phylum Chordata; class Lepidosauria; order Squamata; family Dipsadidae; genus Thermophis; species Thermophis baileyi. Next base: position 6,156,474 of record QLTV01000804.1, read on the forward strand.
CTCAGGTAATGCCTAGCTATACTTTGTGAACAGCTCAGTAGTTTGGGCGGGCAGGAAGCGTTAAATGTCATCTTTCCTCCTGCCCTGATTCTGCTGAAACTAATGCATTTCCACTGATGAGCAGAAAAGAGAGGGCTTAGTCATTCTTGAGGCATTCTAGACACCTGAAATGATGGTCCACAACAGGGCCAGTTCAGTGACTCTCCTTCTTCCCCAACTTCATTGTCTCCTTAGCTGTGCTCCAGTCTCAGTGTTGTAAGGAGTATGAGGGAGTGAGGCAGGGTGAACAGTACATGAGCTGGCATTAGAAGTTCAGGACTGGTGGGAGTGTCTTTCAAAATTACTGAACAATGAACACATAACTGAGTCATCACTAGTCTGACAGGTTTCCCAAACCAAATAGGAGAAAATCGAAGAATAAAGTACAACGGTTTCCTGAATGTCCCGCCTTAAACTATTATTGAAAGGAGCAACTGATTAATCAAACTCAGTATTATCTACTCCACCAGTAGGATTCCAGTGTCTTGGAATCAGATCTTTTTAATGTCCTGGCAAAGATCTTCGAGGTGTTGTGCTGCCTGAGATCCTTTAACTGGGAAACTTGAAGAGCCTGTGTTCTGGTACTGAATTAGCCACTCTCTAAAGCAGGGGTGTCAAACTCGATTTCATTGAGGGCCGCATCAGGGTTGTGTTTGACCTCGAGGGGCCGGGGTGGGTGTGGCCAGGGTGGGCATGGCCAGCTTGACGTCACTCGTATCGGGCGCCTGAGGTGACCTGAGTGCCTCTGCCAGCGAAAACGGGCTCCCAATCTCCGTTTTCAGCTGGGACGGCCTCCTGCAACCTTCTGCCAGCGAAAACCTAGCTCGAGAGGGCCACGTGCAGCCCTCCAGAGCTCCGTTTTCTCTGGCAGAGGCACCGCGGGCTGGTCCTTCGCTGTTTCGAGGGCGGCCCCGCAGGCCAGATTTAAGCACCCAGCAGGCCAGATCCGGCCCGCGGGCCTTGAGTTTGACACCCTTGCTCTGAAGGTTATCCTATTCCTGCTTTTTTGTCAAAGTATGGATTGGCACATGATCCCTCCAGTACTCATAGATAACATCTGTGCAACCTGAATTTTATGGCTCTAAGGGTATGGTATTTGTGAAACCTAAATTAAATGGCTTTAAATATATGATTCAGGTAGTCCTCAACGTACAACCATTCGTTTAGCAACCACTGGAAGTTACAACAGCACAGGAAAAAAACAGTCCTCACCCTTCACGACTCTCACAGCATCCCCATGATCACGTAATCAGAATTTGGGAACTTGGCAACTGGCATATATATTTATTACTTATATTTATTATATTTGTATGCCGCCCAACTCCCAAAGGACTCTGGGCGGCTTAACAACAAACAAAAAACATTAAAAACATCATAAACACATTAAAAACATCCTAATCAATAATAAAACATTAAAATCGTTAAAAATTAAACATTAAAAATCCCATCATGGCCGGATCTCGCAGATTACAACCGCGAGATCGCGGCGTCAGGCCTGCCGGAAAAGCCAGGTCTTTACTGCTTTTCGGAAGGCCAATAGGGTGGGGGTGGTCCGGATCTCAGGAGGTAACTGGTTCCAGAGAGCCGGGGCAGCCACAGAGAAGACCCTCCCCCGCGGGCCCGCCAGCCGACACTGTTTAGCTGACGGGACCTGGAGGAGACCAACTTTGTGGGATCTCACTGGTCGCTGGGAGCTATGCGGTAGAAGGCGGTCTCGAAGAAATGTATTTACGATGGTTGTGGTGCCCCAGGGTCATGTGATCGCCACTTGCAACCTTCCCAGACACCTTCTAACAATCAAAGCTAATGCAGGAAGAAGCCGACCATATGATTCACTTAAGTGATTTGCTTAACAACCATGGCCAAAAATAGTCATAAAATTGGGTGCAGTTTTTTTCATCCAGGATTAAGGAGGAATTTTGAGAGAGGGAAATCATTAGAATTATTTCATAGCTACATTTGGTCTCACAACTACAGGTAGTCCTCAACTTACAACCGCAATTGAGCCAAAACATTTCCGTTGCTAAGCAAGACAGTTGTTAAGTGAGTTTTGCCCCGTTTTATGACCTTTCTTGCCACAGTTGTTAAGTGAATCTGGCTTTCTCATTGACTTTGCTCGTCAGAAAGTCGCAAAAGGTGATCACATGACCCCAGGACACTGCAACCGTCATAAATATTAGCCAGTTGCCAAGCTGACGAATTTTGATCACGTGAACACGGGGATGCTGCAACGGTCATAAGTGTGGAAAACAGTCATAAGTCACTTTTTTCAGTGCTGTTATAACTTTGTACTAAACGAATGGTTGAGAGTCAAGGACACTTTACCTATGATCAAAGGAGATGTCCTATTGCCAACACAATATTTCTTATACTGTTGCAACTACTTGGGTGGTTTTTATCCTAATGAAAGCATGGGACTATCCATTTGGATTGGGATGCTTACCCCCTTCACCCTGATTATAAATCAGATTGGGTCTCGTGTACCTTCATTTTGCATTGGAAAATAAAATAGACTTTTCTCCTGTATAAACTGCAGATGTGGCTCCTTATCCTAATAAGGAGCACTGAAAAACAAAGGAGTTCTGATTGGATTCACTGGGAAGGAGACATAGCTGCACGCTACTTAATGAAAATAATTATTAATTTCCTGCTGGGCTGATAATAGCATCAGGATTTTAAATTTTTTAAAAAATCCCTATACTTCTCTCTGCATTATACTGCCTTAATTTGCACAAGAGTCTTTGCAAATTTGTTTGGCAGATGTAAGGTCTTGGGACCTCTGAGAAATCAAATCCAGAGCTTGCTATTTTTCATTTTCCCAAATAGTTTGGAATAGATTGTCAGGGGGACTGGGCAGAAGCAAATTAAAAGCATAAATTCTGGCACATGATGCCTGCAATAGTAGGAGACGATATCTACGGAACCAAAAAAACCTAAATAAAAAAGAAATTGACAATGCTCCCGACTGCTGCTCTTTTTCTTTTTTCTTAATTTGGAAAAGTAGATCCCAAGACTGGGTCTGAAGTAATCAATCACGGCGAGTATAAAAAGACCAACAGGAGAAACTGCTTGACTTTGGGTTTTCAGTTCTTGGTTTTGGGCTACAAATATTGAAAGACCCATTTGCCTGCTCCATGAACGTCATGGCTCCTGATCCATCATTAAACTAGTTAGCGCTGTCTCAATCAGTGTGTGATAAGTGTAGGACAGCCTTTCTAGATCTGAGTGCAGCTCCCAAAATTCTCAGTAGTTTGGCATTCGCCACACTTGCCAAGCTGCCAGGAATAGTGAGAGCTGCAGTATAAACATATCTGATTCCCAGATTAGGGAAGCTGGATCCTAAGAAATCTTTTTATGTATTCCCACCAGGTTTCTGCATTATTATTATTTTTAAATTGGGGCCGTTCTGCAGGGAAGCAACAACTACTCTTCTTCTGTAATGTAAGAATTGGAACTGGGTGTTTTCCTGGAATTCACTCCAAAAAAGCTTCCCTGAATTCCAGATCACTTGGAAAGAAGAGAAGAACCTCAAATGCTATTAATAATGTCGGCAGTCCCAAGGGTTGTCAACGCACAAGTTTCCTCGAGGTGTGCGTGTGGAAATTAAAATCTGTCACTGTCGTCTAGAAGGGAAGCTCGCATTCACAGGGTTAATGGTGTGAATGTTAGTTTCATCTCATTCCAGTGCTTGTTAGAACACTGTGCTGAATAGGCATGGGAGGTTGGTTGATTTTATTAATTACATTTTTCTTGTATATTTCCCAGCAGTGATGCTGATGGCAGGTTGCCCAGGTTGTTCAAAAGCACATCAACCAAAAAGGAAAAAGGGAAAAAGGCAGGCCTTCCTGTTGCAACTTGCTCATCTTCCATGCAAAGAGAGAGAGAGAGAGAGAGAGAGAGAGAGAGAGAGAGAGAGAGAGAGAGAGATTGCATCGTGACTTAAGTCACTCATTTCTTCTCTTTCACTAGAATCTCACGGCGAGATCAGAACTTCTGTTATTCTTACTCAGGATTGCTCAGCTAAAAAAAAAGAAGCTGAACCAACATTTGAAATGAATCTGCTCTTGGGATGTTTTGACCAAGTGGCATCCTGTAGCTCGAAGTATTCGTGAGAGAGATTCCGTGGGGTGTATATTTACATCGTTTGTGGGTTTTGATCATTGTATTCGTAAATACCAGGGCTTCCTCGTGAATTTGACAACTAAAATGGAAAGCTGTGGGTGTTTTGTGAGTTTTGAAGGGTTTAAAATCACTGCTCTGAATTGATAGAATGTACATCGTTCCCCCAAATTTTGTCTGCACCGTTGGGGTTGTTTTAAAGACAAGATTCTTGTCTCTAGAATCTCCATTTTGTTCTGGGAGATTGATGAAGCAGATTAAGCAAGAGCTCAGAATCATCCAGGACAAGAATGTCATCAGTCACAGTTGTTGACTTCTAACCTAACACATCCCTTTGGAATAACCTTTGCTCTTATATAAAGCCTAGGAACTTCAGAACCTTTAAATGCCTCACTGTTAGCTGAATCAATACTTTAACCAAAGTCTACCCTCATTTAGACAATCTAGAATCCTAATAGGGATAAAGAGCCATTAAGGGTTATTTTACACATAATGCCTCTTTTGTAAATGCTGCAGAATCAGCTAGCTTCCAATTCAGCCTCAATACAAGAGACACTTTTTTCCCAAGGATAACATTTGTTATTTTAAAGACTCTTGAAAACATTCTATTTATATTTGGTTATCCCTTGCTTATAGGCAATTGCTGTACTTTGCTTTTGCTGCATCTCTGTACCTTATTTTACTATTAGTCTGCTCAAGGCTTTGGAGAAAACTGCTTTCCTCTTAAAGCTGTATTAGCACATGCAAAGGTTAATGAGATGTGAAAAAGCTTTGCTGTATTGAGGTTACAAAAGTCCAAATGACCACTAGATGTCAGAAAACATTAGCTCTTTGCTGCCATCTAATGGCAGTCCAGATACAAGAGCTCTCTCTAACTTCTACTTTCCAATTGCATATATTCCCCCCTTTTTTATGACCCAGTAATCCCTTAATTTGGGGTAAAGTCGGGGCGACTGGATGGAGCTGAGCATTTACTGGCCAGATGCCCTTCCTGATGCCACACAGAGTTTGCAAACTTTCCAATTGCACAATGGCAGTGGAACTGAGAGAGTATTCTGAACCATTTTTTATAACCTCTCTACTCTGAAGATAAATATCTACCTGCTTCTCTTTCTATCTCAATTTGCTGTGACTGCTCTGTTCTGCCTCTTTTGGTGCCTAAATCCATTCTTAACACTCTACCTTTGCTTAGTGTTATCTATATATCTTCATACATTTATTCAGCCACAGTAACTTCTTCACTACTGCCACTATTTGTCACTCATGCCTAGTACTATGTCTAGTTTAATAGCTAGCTATCCAAATTTAACTGAATGAATCTAGCCAACCTTACAATAAGTCAAATTTGGATAATATTGTACATCTTGTAATAATAGCGATGTACATCCTGATCTTTGGTCAATGGTTAATATCCCCCTAATTACCGTGTTTCCCTGAAAATAAGACCTCCCCTGATAATAAGCCCTCCTCTGAAAATAAACCCTCCTCCAAAAATAAGCCCTCCCCTGAAAATAAGCCCTCCCTGAAAATATTTAACCGCATGCGCAGCCAGTCCCCGCCATTTCCTCTGGTTAGGGTTAGGGAGACAGAGCTGGAAATCAGGTAAGATGGCAAGAGGAGCCCCGTCTTGCTCCCGGCACCCCAAAATAATAAGACCTCCCCAAAAATAACACCAAGCACTTATTTCGGGGTTCAAAAAATATAAGACAGGGTCTTATTTTCGGGGAAACACGGTATGTAAAGTACAACTACATCTAATACATTTCAGCTCTGCTCCCAGATGAAAATTTCAGGTACATTAACAGTGAGTGTGCAATCATGAAAGCAATAATCTACTATTTACTGAGGGCAATAAGCAATGCATGATTCCCACATGATCCTCAGCCTTCTGTTGGATGTTTTGTCTATTCCCTGGCACCTCCCATGCTTTCTTTTATCACCCAACACACAGAAGGTTGGAGCCCCAGCCATGGAAGATGAAGGCTACAGCATCTTCTAAAAGTTCAACTACTGCAACTGTTACCATACTATATGTTCTTTAGAAAGAAGGTCTCAGAGCCAACTTCCTGGTGCGCACCTGTTTCCTCTCCACTTTTCTCTTGCATTGTGGCACTAGTGGGGGGGTCTATCCCTGAAGATCTACACGGTCGACCCAGTTGCAAATGGGGGAAGATGGAGAATGGGAAGAAAAATGCAAATGGGTAGGCTATCAAGAGGATGGCATATATGGATGATTAGTGTTGGACTGGAAAAAAAAACTTTCGTTACCTAGAATTACCCACTTTTGAGATTCTGGAGAAAGTTTGAGCACCATTCATCCTGGAAGTCCCAAAGGTGCTTTTTCAAGAGGCAACTGGATCCAGTTGCTTCTTGAAAAAGCACCTTTGGGGCAACCGTGACCTGGATGACTGAGAATCTCCATAGACATTCATCCTGGAAGCTTTCCACTGTGTAGGCTAAGGTGGACCTCTTGGTTCAAGGTTCACCTTTTGCTGTTTTTAAGTTACAAGCTAAGTTAGAGACAAGTCTGGGAAGGGGAGTTTTCCGCAGCAAAGAACTCTCTTAAGCAAAGGTGCTTAGGAGTTTTGGGCTTGTTGCTGGAAGCTGCCAACAAATTGCCTATGGTGGAAGGGGTTACTGACAGGGTGGGTTCCCACATCAAGTACTGTATACAGGTTTTTCCCCCACAGGTGATAGTTGTTGAGAAGAAATGGTGAGATGGGAATCTTAAGAAACCCACAGAGACTGGGATAATTTGCATCAGTGGCATTCAGCCTTTGTTGGATTAGGGTTTTTTTTGGGGGGGGGGAGAGGAGAATTATTCCCAATGGAACAAAAATGACATAAACCTACTTCAGAGGGAATCATTTGCAACCTGGAATCTATTTCTGTCTTATAAGAAGCAACTAAAACAGTGATCCTTCACTGCAGTTTTTAACCGATTGTTCTAAATCCTGTCCATTGGTGGTCAGGTAAACTTTTTGTATTTTCAGTATGCAGACATTTTCTCTTAAAGTTTAATCAGCTTTTCTTTTTTTAAAAGAACGTATTGTAAATGCAGTACAGATAGCACCCTTAGTAAATTAATAGAGTTTGCTAAGTGTTCCAGAGTGCCTGGAGCAGAACCAAAGGAATAAAATAAAACATTTTCAAATACAGGCAGTCCTCAACGTACGACTACAATTGAGCCCCTGCTAAGCAAGACAGTTAAGTGAATTTTGCCCCATTTTACGACGTTTCTTGCCACAGTTGTTAAGGGAATCACTGTATTTTTGTTAAATTAGTAACAAGGTTGTTAAGTGAATCTGGCTTTCCCATTGACTTTGCTTGTCAGAAGGTTGCAAAAGGGGATCACATGACCTCGGGACACTGCAACCGTCATAAATTTGAACCAGTTGCAAAGCATCTGAATTTTGATCATGTGATCGTGGGGATGCTGCAACGGTTATAAGTGTGAAAAACAGTCATAAGTCACTTTCAGGGCCCTTGCAACTTTGAACGGTCACTAAACAAAGGGTTGCAAGTCGAGTACTATCTGTAGGCTGGAAAATGTATCTGTGGTAAGGTATTTAACAATGGAAGACTAAGAGTAGGTTGGAGTGGTACTTAAAAACAATTGAGCTGTCAAGCCATGTAAACACTCCCCCAAACTATAAGAGCTTAATTACATATCAGTGCTCCAGTTAAAGAAAATGAGGGGGGGAGGAATTAAAATGGACAGTTTTAACAATTCCTTAGTTTCAACCAAACCATGATACACTATGGGGGTTTTAAATAGTTAAGCAGGTTCTCAGAAAACATAGGGACTTGCTTCCTCCCCCCACCCCCTTACAAGCAATATGAGCAGAGTCATTGTTTTTGCTCTTGATTTTTCTAAAAGCAGCTCTAAAAATCGGGAAGCCGATCTAATAGGGGAAAAGGGCACCACCACACACCCCGTGAAGGAGGACCCGTGAAGCTTTGTAAAATCCATAGAGAACAGTGGGTGAACATTCACCCTAAAGCCACCTCATCAAAATGTCCTGCCTCTCCGAAGCATCATGTGCAATAATTTAAGAGAGAATTCACATGGTGCAGTGCACCTCTCTGCATCTGCAGGGCTGCAGCTGTTGTTTTCAGATGGAATCGTTCCTACACTCACTTGGAAATAATTTGCGCTGGGATTTTTTTGCAGGGGGTTGGGTGGGTGGGGAGGGAGGGAGCAAATACTACCCAGCATCTGGTGGTTAGTCATGACTGACTTTGTTGACGCGTGAAGCTATTTCTACAGCAAACTGGAATTTGCAGATTAGACAGGGTGAGACTTCAGCTCAGTCAAGACTTGGGAGCGGCTTGCATTTGCCAGAAAAAGCGATTGTCCTCTTTGGAGTCCATGCTCTGATGGTCTAGATTTATCATCCAGTTCAATTTTTATTGGCTAATTTATCCTCTTGACTGGATCAGAGGTGGGATTCAGCAGGTTCTGACCAGTTCTGGAGAACCGGTAGCGGAAATTTTGAGTAGTTCGGAGAACCAGTAAATACCACCTTTGACTGGCCCCGCCCCCATCTATTCTCTGCCTCCTGAGTCCCAGCTGATCGGGAGGAAATGGGGATTTTACAGTATCCTTCCCCTGCCACACCCACCAAGCCAAGCCACACCTACCAAGCCACGCCCACAGAACCGGTAGTAAAAAAAATGAATCCCACCACTGGATCACTGTCTTTTTGGGGAGTGGGAGCGGGGGTTATGTGCTTCGCAGATTAATATAACACATCAGTCTCCTGTGTTGCTGGTAACTTTGTGGAGTAACTTTCTCTCCCTTCGTCCTACCCCAACTACCTACTGTTTTTTTAAATTGTTGGTGTTCCACCATCACCAAATGATACGGTTTTGGCCCATGAAACCCAATGGTATGGGAAATGGCTGTATTTTAAGACTCCAGGAGGCTTTTTATTTGGCTCTGAGAAATTAACGTGGTTCGCCAGTTTTGCTGGATTATCACTACAGTCGTTTGTGCAACTCTGTGAATGTATCATGAATCACGATTAACAGTGATTAATTTGTGGAAAGATTTCACCACCGAGATTAAAGCCAGGCACCACTTAGATGAACAATTCCAAATGGAAAGCATCACAGCATTTCATCAGCCATCTACTCTGTGCTATGCACATTTCTGGTTTCATAAAGAAGAGGAGAAGCCGCTGAATCCCCCGATATGCATCAGATGTGCATTTCTGCTTCTCTTGGGCAGTTACAAAATCTCTCTCTGATTTGTAGCATAAATGACTTAAAAGGATTAAAATTCTTATAAACAAACAAACAAACCAAATTGTGAAATGTTAAAAAAAAAACCTTGCCAAATCTCCATTCCTTCAGTTTATTTTATTTTGGGCTGAACAGTTACAATTAGCTAAGGAGCTCTGGGCAAGCATGACATCCTCGTCTGGGCCTTCACTCATCAAGTCCCTTTCTCAGCTCTGCTTTAGTCCTGTTTTACCCAGGGTAACATGATAGTGGGCAGCTGCTTTTCTGAATCATTCACACTGACAGCCTTCTTTTACTTTTTCAGCAGAACATTCCAAACCTAAAGCCAGCCCTTTGTCAGAATCCCCCAAAACCAAGCACATATTTCCAAATAAAGTAACCCTTCTATTCTAAACTGCGTATGTGCTGTTCCATCAGCCATGGACCATATGTAGTTGATGCAGGGGTGAAATTCAGCAGGTTCTGACAGGTCCTGGAGAACCAGTAGCGGAAATTTTGAGTAGTTCGGAGAACCGGCAAATACCACCTCTGGCTGGCCCGAGAGTGGGGTGGGAATGAAGATTTTGCAATATCCTTCCCCCAGGAGTGGGGAGGGAATGGGGATTTTGCAGTATCCTTCCCCTGGAGTGGGGTGGAAACGGGGATTTTGCAGTATCCTTCCCCTGGAGTGGGGAGGGAATGGCGATTTTGCAGTATCCTTAGCCCGGAGGGGGGCGCGA
>QLTV01000804.1:6166624-6211916 GCA_003457575.1 Thermophis baileyi
TGGGGTGGGAATGGAGATTTTGCAGTATCCTTCCCCTGCCATGCCCACCAAGCCACGCCCACAGAACCGGTAGGGAAAATTTTTGAATTTCACCCCGAGTTGATGTACAGAATATCTTATCTCCAACCTGGGATATCTACTTCTCCACCTCCCTGCTGCCCATCTTTTTTCCTCCAAAGCTCCAACCCATTTTCCCAGGAAAAAACTAATAAACAAATCGGCAAAAACCTCCTAAAAAGCATGCCCTGAGCAGTTGGAGAAGTTGCTGTGGACTTTCTGCACAGACAGATGCTTCTAGATGGGGCTCAGCAACCCAACCCGGTTTTTGCTGAGCTTATCAAGTGAAGCAGAAAACAGCATGAATTTAAATGTGCAGAATGAAAAGGGACAAGATTGATTGATTTAGGAGCCGAGGTGGCGCAGTGGTTAGAGTGCAGCACTGCAGGCTACTTCAGCTGACTGCTAGCTGCAGTTCGGCGGTTCAAATCTCACCGGCTCAAGGTTGACTCAGCCTTCCATCCTTCTGAGGTGGGTAAAATGAGGACCCAGATTGTTGGGGGCAATATGCTGACTCTGTAAACCGCTTAGAGAGGGCTGTAAAAGCACTATGAAGCGGTATATAAGTCTAAGTGCTATTGCTATTGCTATTTGAGACTATGAAAAAGAAAACAGCCTCTCCTGGAAGTGGACTTTCAACAATAATCTGTTGCCAATAAACTCTTCAATCGATTTTAATAGAGAAACAATGAGAAACATGGCTTAATTATAAGCAGGATGAGACTCATCCAACACAACCACTAAAAGCAGTATTCTTCCATAAGAGTCTGGACACATACTAGGGAGAACATAATTGGAATCATCACGTTTTATCTGTCTTGTTTTAACCTGCCATAAGCCTCCTAGAATATAAAGGTGTTGTATAATAGGGCCAAGACCACAAATCTGTCACAATACAACAAAAGCAGCATCACCATAAAAACTAGCTACAAGCCTCAAAGTGATCTTGAACTCATCATTATCTCTTAGCTTTACTTACCACATGGGGCCGTTGTAAGAACATGCCCATGGGTTTGGCCCTGACCTTGGAGGGAGGAGGCAAGGATACAGATATAATAAAAAATGTTCCATGGCTTTGTATCACACTGTCCCCAAGCCAAGAAAAAGCACCACCTGTTATATTTCAGGGTGAGAAACTGCTATCCAAGGCTAAGAGAACACAAACTATCACTTGGATAAAGAGTAGTAAAATGCATACAGTATTTTCCACTTCTTAGGACTGCAGCAGACATTTAAAATTCTGTTTGTGAAACCATTAAATTGTGTTTGCCATATGCCAAGAGGTATTCTGGAATCATTTATTTACAGGCAGGCTACACGTATGTCACTTTCACGTTTTTAAATACAGACACTGTTCATGACAAAATACGTGCACGTTTCTTGGCTGATAACTATTCCTTTAACATTGTACTGGTTGAGGAGCACTATATCTCCTGGTTGAGATGTGAATTCTCTGACCTTGTACATTAAAAAAAAATAGTACCAGGGGTAAGATGCGACTTTTCAAAAACAATAATATGATGTAAAAGTCTGAAAATCAATAACAGAGAAAATGATAATGATGCCTAGGCTTTGGTTTTTGACTAAGATAATTCAGGGAACATTAAGTTAGCATGTAGGGATGTTTGTAATGCATAGTACATAGAGGTATGGTAGAGACAGTTCAAAATTTATTTTGGAATGAAGGGGGAATAAAAACTTCTCTTCATATTTAGGACACTCAGCTCTGTTGTGTAATTTTGCCCAAAGAAGATACCAGAATATTGGTGGTACTCTAAGTATAAAGTTACTTCTACCTCATTTTGATTGCATTTACTCTTGCCACTGTCCCTCCCAGGATCACTCCACATGAACAAAGTGCAGATAATTTACACTACAAATTGCAGGTGTGCATGTACAGAGGCTAATAAATTCATCTTTTTTCCTTGATCGTAACAGTTTATTATCACATTTGTATCTCATGTCTTCAGTAGACAAAAACTAACAACCCTCCAAAGCATCATCAACTGGTGATGAGAAACACAAGAGAGAAACTGAAAACTGAAGAAAGAAATCCCTAATTTATGGTTCACATCTGTGATTTTTCAGATGTTGCTGAATTATGATTCACAATATTCCCAATCATCTTGGCCAAGGACCATCAAGCCAGTTAAATCTAAGGCAAATTATTGTTACCTTATAAGGAAATTTGATTCTCTTGTGATATAAACACTACCATTTGCACACAGGAAGATGGCAGCAACCTGGAAGATATATTCAATACTTGTGAATAGAGTTATTAAAAATCAAGAACAGAACAAAGAGGGTTGGGAACCAAAGCCAACACACAAAGGGCTGGCCCTCCTCTCATGCTAGAAAGGACCAATTGAGGACTAATGGAAAAATCAGAAACCCTGGGAGAAGGAAAATGTACCTTATGATTCTTGACGAACTTATCTTTTCTTTTATGTACACTGAGAGCATATGCAACAAGACAAATTCCTTGTGTGTCCAATCACACTTGGCCAATAAAAAATTCTATTCTATTCTATTCTAACAGATGGAACAGGAGTATACAATATTCCAGTGTTTTATAGGTCCCACTTGCAAAGTTAATAAAATTAACTTACCTTCTAGAATTGTTGTATGCTTTTTTTGACAGAATGATTATGGAATGCATTTAATGTGTTTAATCCAACTATCCAAAGAAATCTGAATCCAGTGCAATTCCATCAGTAGAAGGAATGGTAGCTACTGAACAAACTCCTCCTTCCCATCCCTATTTCCTGCATGCCCAGAGAGCTGTTCCAGAAAGTTGGTGGCAGAAGGAGTAGAGACAAAGGGAGATAAAATGCAAAGTGTATACAATAAAAATCCAGTCATGCCTCCAGAGAATTGGGAGAAGGTCCTATTTAAAGAACTGAGTTCCTAGGAATTATTATATGCTATCCAGTGGCATATTGAAAATCCTGAACATAAAGTCATCAGTTGCCATCAGTTTAATCAGGAATAATAGAGAAAATATTGAGGAATACTGCCATAACACATTGCAGTTTGATCTCCCACCTATATAGTGTAATGCTGTTTTTCACTGCTGTACTCAATTTCATTTTTAAATGAATAAAGGTGGGCCAGGTGTTCATGCCAGAGATCACCTGCTCTTTATAATAATTTAAACAACTGTATTAAATTAAGCCAGCTTGGTGTAGTGATTAAGGCACCAGGCTAGAAACTGAGAGACCATGAGTTCTAATCTTACCTTAGATACAAAGCCAGCTGGGTGACCTTGGGCCAGTCACACACTCTCACTGCTTCTCTTCCTAGGAAGAAGGCAATGGCAAACAACTTCTGTAAAATCTTGCCAAGAAAACTGCAGGTACTACAGTAGTCCAGGCAGTCACCAGGAGTCAATGTTGACTTGAAGATATCCCCCACCCCCAAAAAACCTCATAAAATATACTCTGTATTTTGATAATTCTTACAGCATTTTCCCAAGGTTTTAGTTATAGCAATAGCACTTAGACTTATATACCGCTTTACAGTGCTTTACAGCACTCTCTAAGCGGTTCACAGAGTCAGCATATTGCCCCCAACAATCTGGGTCCTCATTTTACCCACCTCGGAAGGATGGAAGGCTGAGTCAACCTTGAGCCGGTGAGATTTGAACCGCTGAACTGCTGAACAGTCAGCTGAAGTAGCCTGCAGTACTGCACTCTAACCACTGCGCCACCTCGGCTCTTCTTGAATTATATTCTAATACACTGACCAATGGGCATTTAACAGCAGTTGACTTTTAGTTGAGTGCCTCATAGGAATCCTTTTAGCCCAGCAAGGAAAGTACCGGTAGTAGTAGCAGTAGTAGCAGTAGCAGTAGTAGCAGTAGCAGTAGTAGCAGTAGTAGCAGTAGCAGCAGTAGCAGCAGCAGCAGTAGTAGTAGCAGCAGCAGCAGCAGCAGCAGCAGCAGCAGCAGCAGCAGCAGCAGCAGCAGCAGCAGCAGCTTTTTCAAGTGTAAATAGACTGGTTGGCTGAACTGTTGACATGCTTGAATTTGATTATATGATCCTTTGTTTTTAAAGTGGCTGGCTCATGTTTGGGCCACTAAAAATAAATGAATGCAGTCCATACACTTTATATACTTATGAGCTAAAAAAAAATGTTTCAGCTGGGGGAGGGATTTATCCATTGCAAAAGACAGCATTTCTGTGCCATTAAGATAATTTTGACAAGAAAATTGACAAAAGAAGAAAAATATTACCCAAATAGCACATATAGTACCAATCTGCATAGCATGTGCAAGTGCTAGTTTATACGTTACATTATTTCAGAACTGAAACAATGATTTAAGCAGAAATGCAATACTTGCCACCATAATGGAGAAGATTGAGACCAGATAGCTAATGGCAACATCATTCTATCAAGGATTTTCTTTCTAAAATAAATTTCTTTTCTGGCGGTCAAGGGGATTGCAGCAGAGGTGGGTTCCTACCGGTTCGGACCGGTTCGCCCGAACCGGTAGCAACCCGCTGGTGATGTCACGATGACGTCACCGATCCAGTTCGGTCGGTGCCGGTCGGTGGGCGCTGCCATCTTTTTTTTAATTTTTTTTTAAAAAAATTAATTTTTTTACATTTTTTTTTCTTCTGTGCATGTGCAGAAGCCGAGTTTCCGGCACTGCGCATGCGCCGCCATCTTGTTTTTGGTTTTTTTTTATTTTATTTTTTTGAAAAAAAATTAATTTTTTTTTACTGCGCCATGGCCACGCGAGGAAGCGAACCGGCAGCGAGGTAAGTTAGAACCCACCCCTGGATTGCAGTATATGCAATAAAAATATGATAAACAGACTAGATTTAGAAGGTTTAGATTTTTCCTGGGTTAGGTAGAGTGAGGTAAAAGTACATTCGCTTATTGAAGTAAACTAAACATCTTAGGCTTAGCTCACACCTTTTAAAATTTTCCTCTTTCTTTTGAAAATGCTACCAGAAGATTGCACCACTAAATTTCAGCATTATCTGGGTGGCTCTCTGTTTTGAAGTGGTCATGCTGGCAGAAGTGTCTACAAGGATCAAAAAAGTCAAGATGGCAGCTGTGGCTGCCCAATAAAAGCCCTGCTCTTTTGTTAGGTTAACTCCTTAAGTCTATTTGGCAAGCCAGACCCCGATGCCCTTCTTAGTTAGCTTTTATTGAGATAAGTTTATTCATACAAGAACCAATATGCTTGTGCGCTTTCTTTTAACCAAGCATCTGAAAGAAGAACTTGAAGAAATGGTACTAACTCAAACTTGTTACATGTTAATCATTTGAGAAATAAAACTCTAGAAATGTCAAAGTCATTAGAACAAAAGTAAATAAGCTACCGGTACCTACTCCTTCATCATTTGAGGAAAATATTTTATAAGGTGAAAGTAAACTCTCTAAGGAAAAGCTCAAATGTAAGATAACCACATAATCTTGGGAGCAGCTCAAATGTTAGTTTATCACTGCTTTTTTCTGGGATACTTTCCAAATTCTTCATCTAGCATTCCTACTAGGTCCTTATTCATAAGTTAGCTAAATCTACCCCTACTTAGTTTTGGAATCCAGCCAAAGTCAGCCTGGTGCTACTTCTTTCCATGTGAGGTCCATTTGGAAGGTCGGAGGACTCTTAATCCATCAGTTCTTTATTTCTTCTCTTTTTCTCTACACTGAATGGAAATTGCAAATGTAGTCTTCTTATCTGCTTATTTCTCCAAGAATGGAGAAGTGAGAAATTCTTTCTTCTTACACTAAAAAGGTAGAGAAGGAAAAGAAGGGATGTCTTGAACTTCTACCTATTTTAACCGGTTCCCTTAAAATAGATATAAATACATTTAGCTCCAGTACAATGTCACTGAAGGGGGGAAATTAAAACTAGTTGTCTCAATTGATCTTTGCATTCAAATACTGTTGGGCTTCTTGATTTATTCACTGCTGATCCTCTCATCTTGCAGCTTTTTTCAGTTCCTAGGCTCCTGGTCCTATCTGGGATACCTTAATCTGGATAAGTTAATGTCAACTCTGAATATCTTGCCTGATTATCTGCTTCCAGCCTTGAGTTTCTGGACTTCCCTTTTTGCTGTTGGTGGCCATCCTGTTTGCTTCCACCACTCCAGCCCAGACGATTAACAGCTTAATGCCATCAACTTCAAAGGCCATGATGTTTTTAGTTCTTGAATTAAATCTAATACTGAGGCTTCGATCTATTCTTCTGGGCTATCAAGAGAGGACATGCTGTTCTTTCTTATGACAGATGTTAATTTTCTTTGCAATGCTGAAATGATTACCTACTACTGTGAAAGGACATTGCACTTATTTTGCATAAATGTAAGATGTGAACTGCCAGACACTAATTTAGCTTTTACTATCCCCCTTCATAGATCCATATGCATATAATTTATAGAAGTCTTATCATTTCTGAAAGGTGGCCTTGGGAAAATGCAGCTCTTTTCTCCATGTATTGAATGTGATTACACAAATGTTGCAGAGATGTACTGCATTTGGTAGTAGTTTAGCAACACCTAGTACAACACTCTGCTTCAGTAATGCCCTTTAGTAATTGTAATTAGAAGCAATCCATATTTTCAGCCCTTTGGTATAATTTATATCCCTTGGTATAGTTCTTCAAATAAAATATAGCTGTGCTTTCAAGGTCTGACGTATGGACCCTCTTTAATAAAAACTAAAAGTGGTGAATAATGCTACCCTTGTACCCAGCACATCCCTCTCAGCAGCAAGTTTCACATTCCATCAATTGAAGACCTATTACAATGACAAGGTCAGCAGGCTCCATTGGTTCATTGCACACAGCACAGGGTGGGGAACTTGGAGACAGTGGTTTGAGCCCCCACCAAGGGGAATAGAAGAGAGATGCCTCAGTTAACCCCCAGGGGAAGGGCTGCAGTTGGAGAGTAGGACAGATGCTTTGCATAGTTACTTCAAAAGATCACCTATTGGCAATGCAAATAATAGGCACAAGGAATCAATCTGCATTAGAAAACCAAAAATATTCCAGGATTGAGGGCTGTGCTGGCCTTTGAGTCATTTTTTTTTTTAGTTCAGAGTCAATCTCCAAAAATATAGGTGGGGCCAGGGCAAAAATCAAATTGAATTCGTATCAGTATAAGTGCAATTCAAATGAAGTTCAGTTAATTAAATACTTTTAGGATGATTGCTTGCCCTGCATTTAATAATTGAACATTTTTGGAAGAATAACAGAACAAGAGTTGGAAGGGACCTTGGAGGTCTTCTAGTCCAACCCCCTCCCCTGCTCAAGCAGGAAACTCTATACCATTTTAAACATTTGGTTGTCCAATCTCTCTTTAAAAAACTCCAGTGTTGGAGCACCCACAATTTCTGGAGGCAAGCCGTTCTACTGATTAATTGTTCTGTCAGGAAACTTTAACAAATTCAAAGTTTCAGAAACCCACTAGTAGGCAGGGGAATCTGATCAGACATCTCTGATTTAAAATCTCCTTACCCCACTGATCTAGCTTGGACATACATGGAAATAAAGGCTAAATGGCATGCATTTAGAGCTACAGATAGTATGAGCCTTTATGGCAAGCATAGAACAGGTGACCTGTCTGCAGCTGCTCTTCTGCCAAGCCTTCCCAGCACCTGATCTTTCTGCACCACCTAGAGGGGGAGTGAAACTGCGGACATGGGAGAATTCAGCTCTGTCTGATGCAACTCCCAGTCTTCAGAAAGTATTCCCACCATTCCTACAAAAATACCAGTTCTGTGTGAAAACGCTTGGAAAGGGTGTATTATTCCTGTTGGCCTGGCTATCTCAATAAAGGCTAAAATATTGTGGGCTGCTTTGCCTGATCCACCGGTAAAATCCTAAAGGTGACCCAATAGCTACTATGCCACTTGAGAAGGCATAACGTGAAGCAAACTTCTCTGTATTTCTGCGGCAAGATCACACTAGGGATTAAATCAAAACCCCCGAAGTTAATCAGATGCTAACTGCATGAATGGGACCTGCACGGTGTGTTCTTAAGGTCACTCCCCTCAAGGACTGGCTGTCAGCCAAAAGAGCAAACTGTGAAGGCCCAAGTCTTCAGAGGTAAATCCATGCGGAGGGGTGAGAAATGCTGCTACTGGCAGCACATGCCTGTGAGCTGAGCTGACTGGCTGGGCACTGAGGTGAATTAACATTTTAGGAATAACTATGCTCCAAAAGAACTCTGGGCCTTAAATGGTGGTCCTAACCTCCTGGACTGCGCCCAGAAATGTATACGAGCAAAGGGACATTCTGACTGCCGAACTCCTTTTGACAAGGCCTGCAGAGCTTGGAGAGAATTAGCTGGTACCCTCCCAGAGAGGATGTGATCACAATTCCCAGCAGCATCAGCTAAATCCTTTGGTCCCACTAACATCTCTGTTCTATTTGGAGTGTCTCCCTCCATTTTCTGTATCTGGTTGGTGCTGTGGATAGAGTTTAAGATGTACTTGAGTGGAAGGTAATTTATTATTTACTTATTAGATTGTTATGCTTTATTACTATGTGTAGTTCAATTATAATTGCTTTATAAGTCACTCAAGGCAGGGAACATACATAATACTCCTTCCTCCTACTCTTTCCCTCCACAACAACAATCCTTTGAGGTGGGTGAGAAAGTGATTGGCCCAGAGTCACCCAGCTGGTGGCTTTCAGGCCTAAAGTGAGGCTAGAACTCGCAGGCCCCTGGTTTCTACGTCAGCTCCTTAACCACTACACCAACCTGGCAATCATTTAGGGAAAGGCGGGAAAGGAAAGTCAAAGAGTTTGCTGCAATTAAGGAAGGTCAGCAAGAGTTCAGAACATATGTGATGATTTCTCAGTAAATCCCAGAATTCTGGCAAATATATGCTGATGTACTTATTTTAATTTTTCTACCTCTTTTTGTAGCCCTAAATAATTCAGCCCTTTAAATACTGTGGTTATTCATAATAGGTGTAACTGAATTATAAGGATTCATGTGAAGCTTACAAATTCCTCTGAGCAGAAGGAAGAGCAAAAAGCAGTATGCAGTGCTTAAAAATGTGACTGACAGGTCACAAAGACCTTATTGCATCTATCCCAAATTCTCCAGAGGGCCTCCACCTGTTTTCTCAGCCTCAGCGTACTTGTAATTGATATGTGGCCGATGCTAATAGTATCAATCTCAGTCTACCTCCTAGGGGTGTTGTGAGATTTTTCCTGAGATTCTGAAATGGGGTTTGTGGAATCTAGGCAATGCTGGAATTGCTTTTGAGACCTACTTTAATAAACACTTCTAACATTGTCTCGAAGTGAATTGTTGCTGTTTTAACAAATTCAGCTAAATGCAGATTAAATCCCTAACTTAATTTTAAAAGCAGGCCTTCCCTCCCATCCGAAACTTCTTTGCCCTCCCCTTCCCGGTGCTGGAAATTGCCCTCTATTTCAATTTTATCCAACCTTGGCACCTCCCTATTATATGTCAGATCAAAATTGCATCCTCCTTATCCAGGGTAGTGCTGTTTTGGGGTAGTGGGTCATATAATCCAACACATTTAAGGAGGTGAGGCTCAGGCCATCTGCTTTAGGATGTTCTGGAAAGTTGCTGCGAGGCCGATCTGAGAACAGGGCAGCTCTTGTGATGCCGTGTGATCAACATCTGCCCTTATGTGACCCATTTGAGAGAGTTGTGCATGCTGGAGTGTGATGTGAAAAGCAGGTGTTGGCCAAGGCATGCTTGGTAGCGAACATTAACATGGCCTTGTAGACTGATTTACTAGGGGGACTTGAGGGGTAAACACAGAGATAGCT
This sequence comes from Thermophis baileyi, assembly GCA_003457575.1. Taxonomy (NCBI): domain Eukaryota; kingdom Metazoa; phylum Chordata; class Lepidosauria; order Squamata; family Dipsadidae; genus Thermophis; species Thermophis baileyi. Next base: position 6,176,451 of record QLTV01000804.1, read on the forward strand.
AAATGGTTTCAAAGTCTGCCACGTGAACCGTGATGGAAATGAATAGCCTTTTGGAGGGGGTCTGGGAAAGAAAAGAATAGGATTTTTATTGAGAGGCTCCTAGCTGTGCAGCACTCTGAGCTCCATCACACCTTTGGCTCAAAGAGAGAAGCTAACACATGTACAGCAATGCGGTGTTTCATGGGCACATTTTTCCTATTTCACTGTCAGTATGAAATAGGTCTGAGGATCCCTAATTGCTGGTTCCTCTCCCATGGGGAAGACTTAGCCCAAGATGAAGACCCTTCTTTAAACGACAGGGTAGAGGGGGAGACAATTCATAGGGATTCTCTTCCAGGGTTCCATTTTCATTTCCTCGACCATCTTTTTCCTCAGCTCCATCCTGCCCTTTCTTTTCTTCTCTGTATCATGCAGAAGTATCCTGCATGGCTATCTACATCTGCCCTATCTGGAAAAGCCAGTTCTGACTTTCAAGGAATGTTGTTGGCCGGGATACCCAGAGATGTACAGCTCTGTGGGTGACCTAGTCAATTTTTAAATATCTTATCGCCTGACCATCTGTCTCTAATCATCTCAGAGAGAGTTATGGGGTGGAGGGAGAGGGGGGAGACGATCTGTGCCTTAAGGGCACTTTACAGTGGCCAATCAGCATATTTAAAAGAAATGGCTGCAGTCTGCCTTCAGATCTTGTGACTTGTTCCAGGCAGTTGTGCTCTCTCAATGGCATAACGTGGCCGGTGAGGCTAAACTTTGTTCAATCTGGATTGAATAACCATTGTTCTTGTGACAGGTAGCTCTTTTCAACAAACCCTGATCTCCTCCCCAACCATGGTGGGAGAGGGTAGCATTGAGGAAGGAACTTAATTGATTCTCTTGGGGTGACACAACTGTCTTGGCTGCTTCAGTGTTCCAAGACTCAGTTAAAAGGGCTGGCTGGTTATTGTTTTCAGTGATGCACTGATGTAGAGGCAGGGAATCATGTGATGGCCAAAGGCCACATTTTTTTTTTTAAAAAAAATAGGGGATAAGTTTTGTAGCACATGGAGGCATATTGCCGAGAGTGGTTGTGCCTTGCTTAAAGGCAAGGACAGCATTTTCTCTCTCTTTTTCCCTCCTGTGTTTTTGGAGGTTTAATTTGTTCAAACTATGCAAGATTATTGTAGGGCTTATACAGGTAGTCTTTGACTTATGATCACAATTGAGCCCAAAATTTCTGTTGTTAAGTGAGACATTTGTTAAGTGAGTTTTGCCCCATTTCTTGCCATAGTTGTTACGTGAATCACTGCAGTTGATAAGTTAGTAACCTGGTTGTTAAGTGAATCTGGCTTCCCCATGGACTTTGCTTGTCAGAAGGTTGCAAAAGGTGATCACGTGACTTTGGGACACAGCAACAGTCATAAGTATGAACCAGTTGCCAAGCCTCTGAATTTTGATCACATGATCATGGTGATGCTGCAAAGGTAATAACTGTGAAAAACGGTCATAAGTCACTTTTTTCAGTGCCGTTTTAACTTTGAATGGTCACTAAATGAACCATTGTAAGTCGAGGACTACCTGTACAATCATTTTTGCGTAGTTTTGTTTCAGTATGGGGGAAGAACAATAGTGCTGGTTTTTGGCAATTGTGAGAGGAACTCAAAAGGAGGATTGATGGCTTCCTGTACCTTTGAGGCACAAGTTGCCCACTTCGGATACTGACCGTTCAGAGTACTCTTTCTCTCTACCCTTACTGTTGGGAAAATGGGCTCCTTTGTGCCTGACTTTTATAAAAATGAATATTACGAAAGAAAAAACTGAGGGCCATTTTATGAGTCATGGAAGGGCCATCTCCAAATAGGCCACGTGGCATAGAAGAAGTTGTCTGCAACTGTGTATTTAGCCCCCTCTCTCGGTGTTTCAAGGATTAAAGATTAATATTTTAGGTAGCCTTTCCTCCTAAATGGTGATTATGATTTGGTTTCCTTTTCTACCATTTCCGTCATGTTTGCTTTAATAAGCATGGTTTTTTATGACCATGTTTTAACAGCTGTTGCCAGTGCTCTAAAATGGTTTTATGAGGTGCAGTTATATAGATATGTTAATATCTTTGCATCCCTTTGGATCCTGTTTTGGCGGCAATAACACACCCTAGACGTTCTTGAAGTAAATACTAATTATAATTGATTTATGTAAGGGCTTGATTGCTAAAACTGCAAAGTCAGCAGTGCAGAAGGGAGCTGGCATTTCTTTTCTAAAGAAGAGATGTATTTCTACATTTAGTCTCTTCTATATGGCAAATCCTTAGCAAAAATACCACCCCTTGCCCCTAATTCTATGTGTTTGATTATGAGGAAAGAAGAACAAAATGAATTCTAGGCCATAGAAATGTTTTTCTGCTCTATATTCGGTGATTAGAATTCCTTTCAGAAGTTATTTTCAAAGTTATTAGTTTCTCCTGGCTACTGGATTCTTAAGCAGGTTCTGAGGAAAAACGGTACACAGGCCTGTTTTTCCCTGAGCCCTTTAGTTACATTTGTCAGATCATTTTTGGAATTTCAGGATTCTTTAAACAAAAACCATCCATTTTCAAGATGGGGCCCAGAAGCAAATGGGCACTGGCCAGGATTTCTCCCTACATGATCATCCCAGCACTCCCTTAAAACCCTTTGGGCTATTCCTCAAAGCTATAATCCACTCCCAATTTTCCACACACACCAGTTTATATGCTGTGGCTGCCAAATATTTGTAGTCCTCCTTGTTGGGCTGTTTAATTGTTTTTGCCTTGAGCTTCTTTTTTTGAAATAGTTTGGGACCTGGCAATGCCTTCTCTTTGTCAATGATTTATTTCCTCAGACAAACAATGAATTCACAGTGTATGGCAAGAGTGCATTTTTTTCAGACTTAGAAGCATACTTGGCTTTTGAGTGGAGTGCCAGAAATGGGCGGGCATAGGACCAAATTCAGTTATAGGTTATATAATTCACATGAAATTAAAATTGAAATTGGTTAGATTTTGATTTTGATTTTGATTTTTTTTATCTTGCCTTTAGTACTTTACAGGGAACTTAAGGTGGTGAACATACATATTACTCCTTCCTTCTCTTCCTCCTGTTTGCATCACAACTCTGTGAGGTGAATTGGGCTGAGAAAAAAAGTCACCTAGCTGGATTTCATGCTAAGGTAGGACTAAAAATCAGAGTTTCCTGGTTTCTACGCCAGCACTTTAACCACTACAGCTAGTCCTTGACTTACAATCAGTAGTTTAGCAACCATGCAAACTAATAACAGCACTGAAAAAGTGATTTATAACCAATCCTTGCACTTATGACCGTTGCAGCATCCCCATGATCTTGTGATCAGAATTCGGGTGCTTGGCAACCGGCATGTATTTATGATGTCCCGGGATCATTCGATCATCCTTTGTGATCTTCCCAGCTGGCTTCCAACAAGTAAAGTCAATGTGGGAAGCCGGATTCATTTAACAACTGCATGATTCACTTAACAACCAGGATAAAAAAGATCATGAAATTGGGTGCGACTCACTTAACTGCCTTGATTAGCAATGGAAATTCTGGCCCCAATTGTCATACGTTGAGGGCTACCCATGCGCCAATTAGGTCTAGTTCAGTGGTTCCCAACCTTTTTTTGGCCATGCCCCACCTAAGCATCTCTAAAATCCTGATGCCCCCCCAGGGGTGAAATGCTCCCGGTTCGCTCGTGCCTGTCGGTTGCCGTAGAGCCGGTCGCCAAGGTAGCGCAAGGCTCCGCCCACCCGCCTGGACACCGCCATTTGGGTTCTTTTACCCTCTGCGCATGCGCAAAGCGTTCTGTGCATGCGCAGAGGGTAAAAGAACCCAAACGCCAGCGTCCGGGCAGGTGGGTGGAGCCTCGTGCTACCTTGGCGACCGGCTCTACGGCGACCGACAGGCACAAGCGAACCGGGAGCATTTCACCCCTGTGCCCCCCCCATGACATATAATTCTTACTATTCAAAAAGTGAACTCCTACTCACGCGGAGGAAGCCTAAAAGGCCATTAACTTGGTTTAAGCAAGGTTCCAATTGTCCCCATTAAAAATCAAATTGCCCCCCACATTGGGAACCACTGGTCTAGTTAAATACAGTCCAGGTAATTAATCCTCATAGATGTAATACATTACCTCTTCTGGTGGCAACTTTTGGAGGAATGCCATGATTTGTAATGTGCACATACAAACGGATAAATATATGAATGATATCAGGGAGCATTATAAGATCACTTTATATCCTTTTGTATTAAGGCACCAGCAAAGGAGATTTAAAAAGTCAAGATGGTGGCCGGAACAAGTCAATTGAAGCCCAAGTATATTTTCTATATGCATTGCATGTAACACATGAAAAAAAAAAGTGTGGCTTTGATGAAAACATTTGCAGCTGCTGTCTAGATTTTTTTACACACAGCGGATGCTCCTGTCTCCTGAGATCACAGAGTGACTCTCTCACTTCACTCTCATAATTTATTCCTAGGCAGAATTGCATCCAATTGAACTCAGTGGACTTTATTCCCAGATAAAAGTGTTTAAATTGTGTTGTCAGCCATCAAGACTATTACTGTAACTGCAGTAAAGATGGCTATTAAAGCTTTGGTGTGGCCGCATGTTTTCTGACTTTCAGGGAGCTTTATTGGTCAGGTCTTAACCTGGACCCTCCACAGCCTAGCTCTGCCTCTGGTTAATTGGATAGATGTCATCCCTATCTGTTCCTGGGCTGGATTCCTAAGCTTTCAGACTCGACCTTGTTGTCTCAAAATGTGATCCACAGAAGAGCCCAATTTAATCGACAAGTTGTATACATAAGCATTTCAAGAAAGCACTTGCCAGAGGCCATATAAACAACAAGCTGAGACCAGACCATTTGTCTCCCAGTTAAGCATCCATATGGGTCTGCACTAAAGAATTTTGACTGGATAGTTTTACTTCTGAGAGAAGGAATTACATGCCTCCCTGTCATAGGATGAATTAGAAGTCAAACAATCAAATTCAGAGAACTCTAAGAAAAATATAAAACAGCACAGATTCAAAGGGGAGTTTAGATCTTGGAAAATGGAAAGGTCTTTAGCAATAGCAATAGCATTTAGACTTATATACCGCTTCACAGTGCTTTACAGCCCTCCCTGATTTACAGAGTCAGCATATTGCCCCCAACAATCTGGGTCCTCATTTTACTGACCTCGGAAGGATGGAAGGATGAGTCAACCTTGAGCCTGGTGAGATTCGAACTGCCAAATTGCAGTCAGCCAGCAGTCAGCAGAAGTAGCCTGCAGTACTGCATTCTAACCACTGCGCCACCATGGCTCTTAACCTAATAATACTAATATTATAATAATATTATATAATATTATTATGGTTTGTCGCACAGTTGGCCAGATGTTCAGACTGGATTTGGCATTTTTATCCACCTGTCAAGTCCTTCCCAAGGACCTGTGATAGACAGATATAGATGTTTGATAGTGTTATAGTAATATTAGACAATATCTGTAACACCATCAAACATCTACATCTGCCTATCTCAGGCCCTTGGGAAGGACTCAATAGGTGGATAAAAATGCCAAATCCAGTCTGAACATCTACAAATCCTAATAATAATAATATTAGACCAAACTGGCTAAAGGTTTCTAGGCACCAGCCTAGAAAGCAGTAGATTGTGAGTTCAAGTTCTGCCTTAGCCATGAAAGCCAGCTGGGTCACCTTGAGCCAGTCACTCTCTCAGCCCCATCTCGCCTCATAGGGTTGTTGTGGAGGAAAAAAGGAGTGAAAGGTCTGTTAGATATGTTCGTCGGCTTGAGTTATTTGTAAAAGTAATGAAGGTGGGATAACAAATAAATAAAAATAAATAATAAAATAAAATAATAACAAAAAACCAACAAGGCATCAGGTTAAGTTTCTCTAGGGAGAATATTCTACATATGTGGCTCTATCATGAGGAAGGACCTGCTCTATGTCATCAGTTGTGTGGTTGGACAGCAGATACCCAATGAAATTAGAGGGCTTCTGAAGATGATCTTAGGATATGGCCAAGAGTATATAGCAGGCTGCCCCACTCTGGCACTCCAAAGCCACACATAGTACCAACCCTCCACAGAGGCCTGTAGATCTTCAAAAGTTGCAGCTGAATCATATTCTTACTGTGCTTTGTTCAGTATCCAAGGATGGCTTTCAGCAATACTTACTGCACTTCACATGTGGTGAACAATCTGTTCAGCGTGTCCATGTGCAGAGTGCTCCTTTCACTGGTTTGTTGTTGCTGGCCCACAGGCCTGAAATCTTTCAGGCTAGAGTGTGTGACTTTCCAATAGGCTTTGAACCTTGATGTATCTTTTTATAATTCCTTAGCAACGCTGCCGTGTAATGTTTGCTTGGGGCTTATCTAAACTGGTTTCCAAGCGGCTGGAATGCTTGAAACGGCACATGGGTGTGGTGACAATAACGGCATCACTGCCTATGCTGGTTATCAAATATTGTTTTATGATTATATTTCTGACCACCTTTCTCTTCAAAGAATGCAAAAAGCAGTTTGCAGGCAGGCAGGGAAGTAGATTTGTTTGACGAGTGAAGCTGCTCAGGGACCCTCCTCTGAAGTGTACACTGTATTTGTTCCAAGGACCAAGGGCTGTTGTTAAATACATGGACGTCAGCCAAAGAGTTAACATATTGTACAAGAGGGCACAAAAGGTCAATGCACAGAATCACAGGACTGAAAAAAGAAGACTGTCCCTTCTACTTTTCTCTCCAAAACAGGCTCTTCTATCCTTCAACATCTGCCAAACCGTACAAGTTGAGATCTTGGATGCATCCCGAAAATTGCCATCTCCTGGGATGTATGATTAGACCTGGCTCCTGACCCTGTTTCCCCTGACCCTGTTTATAAGAAGTGTGGTTGTGCTTCAAGCTAAGTTTTAGGAAACGCAGGAATATTTTAATGTCTGCGAATCTGTAACTTCACCTGTAGAATGGGTCCCCTGATACAGGATTCTGACGCTTTCCTGTCTGACAGGAAGTGCTGACATAGCCCTGATAACTGAGTGGTTCTTCATCTCTGTGGCTGATAAATGCCGAGTGGACCAGCTCATCCTTCAGGCTGCTTCATGAGGAAGAGGAGGTTTCCTTGACCTTTCACTAAAAGAAGGCATTTCTCAGAACTGCTGGCTCACTCCCTGGCGAAGTCATCTGACCCTTATTGCATGGCTTGCAAAGTGATAATTAAATTGTGCAACCAGCTGAGTAACATGGATGGGATGTTCTAGCAAAGCCATCAGACAAAGCGGAGTTCCCAGCCTGTTCTTTCCCCAACTCAAATGAAAGGCAGTTGCTGAATTAACCAGGCACCTGCTCCTGCCATTCTTCTAAGAGTTGTATTTTTTTTTTTCCAGTGTGAGAAGATCATAAGCTGAAAATATCCACTGGGATACTGAAGTTACAGAGAAGCCCAGCTTGACAAATTCAAGCTCCATCTGCAGAGGGACTGGGTCATCTCTGGTCGTAATCTCAAAATAGATCCAATTTACTGACAATCATAAAGATAGGAGTGAGTGAAAACTAAAAGTGGGGACCCAACTGTTTCTTGAAGTGTAAAGGTACATCCAAGTAAGTTTAGTTTGCATGTATGTAGGGCTACCATTTCTGTGTTGCACAAATCCAGATAATCATTTAGATGGCAAAAAAGAGATGCGGAAAACTTTCCTGTCACCTAGGTAATGTGATGATAACCCCTTCTATAGATGGCACTGTTAGATTTGCGCGGGAATAATAGTCGAGACGTAGGAACTGTTCAGCACCTTTTATTGTGGCTAGCAGGAGCTGCAGCAGACTGGCGGCTGGCGGCAGGGAAGCGGCTTTCAAGGGTTTCCCTGCAGCTGGCTTGGCCAGTGACAGTGGTTTAATTTTCCCGCCGCTGACTAAGCCAATCAGTGGTGAGTATGCAGTACGTAACATCCCTCCCCTCTTAGTTCAGCAATTGTCCAATCAGTGTCCGATACGAGCAACGTAGTCGTGCAAGTAGGCGGGCCGCCGTATAGTCCTACTGGGCCTGCGCGATTCAGTTCCTCAGGAGTTCTCACCAGGTGCGGACATGATCTTCGTTGCTCCGTCTCCAAGCCATGGAAATATCTGGAACCGGCCTCCAGGTGTGGAGGCTGAACTTCCTGCTCCGTCGTCCCTCAGCCCCGGTTGACGACGCTGGATCTCGGTGACCTCCAGTAGGTGTTCGCGTTCTCCCTCCGGGCTTGAGACTAGCGTTCTTCGTTGTTGTTGTTGAGTCAGGGCCTGGTCGTCGTCATCCATGTCTGTACGCCTGGAACTGTATGGTCGGCAGGGCGGAGACCCGCGTTGTTCCGTTGTTTCTGGGAACGCTCTGGGTGCTGGTTCTGCTTCTGGGTGTCTGAGCCAGGAGTCTCCTACTCGGGTCCTGAGTTGGTCTACGTGTCGCCTCCATATTCGGCCGTCTTCCAACTAAGTCCCTATAGGACTTAGGGCCGGTGATGTCTGTGACTGTCGCCTTGACCCATTTGGGGTCTCCAGAGAAATTTTGGGCGAACACTAGATCATCGATGTCCAGTGTTCGGGTCAGTCGGTGAAAGTCTAGAGGCTTGTCTGGGTTATATGTCAGATTTAGCCTGTCAAGCTGGGATCGTAGTTTTCGTCCCATCAATAACTCTGCCGGGCTGCGGTTGGTTGCCGCGCTTGGGGTTATATGCTGGGCTAGCAGGAATTGATCGATTCGTTCCTGCCAGCTTCCCGGGCCCATTCTTGTCAGAGTCTCTTTCGTCATCCTTACCATTCTCTCAGCCTGGCCATTGCTGGCCGGCTTAGATGGCGAGACGAGTACGTGTTGGACCCCAAGATTTGCCAGGAAGGTTTCCATCTGCCAAGCTGTCAACTGGGGACCAGGGTGTCCAGTAGCCCGTGGGTTGCAAATAGCCTTCGTAGTGCCCTGATGGTGGCTTCGGTTGTTGCTGACTATCTCCAACCATTTGGAGTATGCATCAATGACTATTATAAATGTCTGACCCGCCATTGGTCCGGCAAAGTCTATGTGGACTCTTGACCATGGTGCGTTGGGGGTCTCCCATTCTACTGGGCTGGATTTCGGTGGAACTAGTCTGGTTTCTTGACAGGGCTGACACGTGGCCACCCAATCTGCGATGTCCTGGTCCAGGCGTGGCCACCACAGGTAGCTTCTTGCTAGCGCCTTCATGCGCACGATTCCCGGGTGACCAATGTGTAATGTCCTGATCACCCTCTTCCTGAGTGCTTGGGGAATCACAACTCTCTCCCCCCATAGTAAGCAGCCCTTAAGCACCGACAGTTCCGTCTGTTTATTTTTAAATGTCTTAAACTCCTCCCCTTCTTCCTCCTGTGGCCACTCCCTCAACACCCAGTTCATCACTTTGGAAAGCACCCTGTCCTTTGCTGTGTGTTCCGCGATGTCCCGGGATGTGACGGGGCTTGTTCGTTCTATGTCGACGAGCAGAATTTCGGCCACAGGAGTGGGGTCTTCCTTGGGTTCAGGGCAGCGGCTGAGGGCATCTGTGTGGGCGATGCTTCTTCCGGGTCGGTGGAGGAGAGTGTAGCTGTACCCCGAGAGGAAGATTGACCATCGTGTTAGTCTAGGCGACATGTAGTGTGGTGTCTGGTTGTTTCCGGCGAGTAGACCCAGCAGCAATTTGTGGTCTGTGATCAATTCGAACTTGCGGCCATAAAGGTATTCGTAGAAACGCTTGATGCCGGCCACTGCTGCAAGCGCTTCCTTGTCTAACTGGCTGTAGTTGCGTTCAGCCGGGGATAGGGTCTTTGAGTAGAAAGCTATGGGGGCTTCTGAGCCGTGGGGTAACTTATGGCTCAGTACTGCCCCCACTCCATAAGGGGAGGCGTCGCACGTTAGTATTAGGGGGAGGTTTTCACTATATTGCATTAGGACGCTGTCTGAAGAAAGTAGGTCCTTTACTTTGTTGGCTTTTCTTTCATTGCTTAAATCTTTTTTTCGGTGGGTCTTATTCCGGACCTGTCTATTAAGAAACCCAAGAATTTGACGCTGGTGACCCCTATTTTACATTTGTCTTTCTTGACTTTAAGCTCCCGTTCTTGAAATCGCCCTAAGACGAGCTGCAGCCTTTGAATTAGTTGGTCTTCTGAGTCCCCTGAGATGAGGACGTCATCGAAGTAAGTGACTACTCCTGGAATGCCGTTTAATAGCCATTCCATTAAGCATTGGAATAGGCCAGGGGCCACGCTGACCCCGAATTGCAACCGGTTGCACTTGAATGCCCCCCTATGGGTGACAATTGTTTGTGCCTCGGCTGTGGCTGCATCTACAGGCAGTTGCTGATATGCCTGGGCAAGGTCTAATTTGGCGAATATTCTCCCGTTGCCCAGGGAGTGTAGGAGATGCTGGACAACAGGCACCGGGTATGCGTGTGGTTGTAAGGCTTTATTGATGGACCCTTTATAATCCGCGCAGATGCGAATGGACCCGTCCGGCTTCATAGGGGTGACAATGGGGGTCTCCCACGTGGCCTGCTCAACTGGTTCTAATACCCCTTGGGCTATTAGCTTGTCCAGCTGCTCACCGACTTTAGGTCGGAGCGCAAAAGGGACCCTTCGGGGCTTTAGTCTTATTGGGGTTATGCTGGGGTCTAGGCTAAATGATATGGGTTTGCCCTTATATTTACCTAGACTCCCATTGAAAATGGTCTGGAAGTCTGTAAGGAGCTCGTCCAGCTTGTCCCCTCTTATTTGGTGCAGTCCCGTGATGCCGATGTTGAGCGGCTTGAGCCATTCCACCCCCATCAGTGTTGGCCGGTGTCCTTCAACGACGGTGAGATGCAGGTTCCCTTTGAAATCTTTCAAAGCGACTGGGACTTCTGCTCTTCCAAGGACTTGGATCCGGTTCCCATGAAAGTCGGTTAGGCGGATGTCTTGTGGTTTTAATTGTCTTTTTGTGATATTGGGCATCAGTTGTTTTAGTGTGCTCCAGGCCATGATTGTGAACACAGAGCCGGTGTCAAGCTCCATGTCGCAAGGCAGTCCATCTATGGCCACTGTGACTACGAACTTTTCACCCTGGTTGGCATTCGCGTGCCCCACTGAGGTGTGGTAGGTGCCCTGTGTCTCTTGGGATCCATAGTCGTCCCTTCTTCTGCCCCTCTATGTCCCGGAACGGTTTTGGGCTTGCCTCCCCAGTCCCATGGGTGGTCTGGGTGGGAGTGGGATTGTCTGGTATTGCGCTGGTTGCGTGACTCTGCATGCCTCGGCTATGTGGCCGTGCTTTTGGCAGCAGTGGCAAATGGCTTCCCTGAATTTACAGGTAGCCCTGGGATGGCCCCCTAGGCAGCTGGCACAACGGGGCTGCCTTTGATTAAAGTCTCTGGGGCTTACCCTCTTGTCCTGCTGTATTCTGTAGACGTGGTCATCGTCGTCGTCGTACTCTTCTTCTGCCTTTGGAACCTCTGTTCGCCAGTCCGTTTGCCTTTGTGCGTGGTGGACCCCGCTGTTTTTCCGGACGCTGGCTGCAGATGTGTCCGAGGATTCGGCGGCTCTGGCTTCTTCGACAACATCTTTAAAATTGGCGCCCCTCCGGATGAGAAGTTTTTTTTGTAGGTTGAGATCCCTCATACTTAGAATGATGCGGTCTTTCATCATTTCCTCCGGGTTGACGAATTCGCATCTGGAGGCGATCTCCTGGAGGCTGGCAATGAAGTTGTTGACTGTTTCCCCTTCGTTTTGGCATCTGTGGTAAAACTCGTTCCTATGCACCATTGGAGTATCGGAGGGGGCAAAATGTTCTTTTAATGCTGTTTGCAGCGTGGGCCAGGATATTGATTCGATATCCGTGGGTGCCACTAAGGTTTCTGCCAGTTTGTAGGTCTTGGGTCCGCAGTACGTGAGGAAGAGAGCCCTCTTCCTGTCCGGCAAATCCTGGAAGTTATTAGCCTCCAGGAACATCCGGAATCTGGACATATATGTTCTCCATTTTTCGGTTTGAGGGTTGAAGAAGGCTGGTGCTGGAGATTGCTGTTGTGCCATCCTTTGAGTTGGCCGATGCAGGTCGGAATGTGCTTAAGATGGCCACGGATTGCCACGAGGTGTCCTTTGTCCTGTTGTCTTCTTCCACTACCTTCGTCGCCAGTGTTAGATTTGCGCGGGAATAATAGTCGAGACGTAGGAACTGTTCAGCACCTTTTATTGTGGCTAGCAGGAGCTGCAGCAGACTGGCGGCTGGCGGCAGGGAAGCTGCTTTTAAGGGTTTCCCTGAAGCCGGCTTGGCCAGTGACAGTGGTTTAATTTTCCCGCCTCTGACTAAGCCAATCAGCGGCGAGTATGTAAATATGTACTCCTACGTCAGTACGTAACAGGCACCATAGTTGGTCTTCTCTTACTGTATACCCAGCATCTATCTTCTTTAATCCTCAATAATCTGTGAATCATTGCTCTGGAATAACACAAAATACCATGTTTTATTTTGGGCATGTGCCAACTGGAATGCAAAATGGAAAAAAAGGTAAAGAGTGCCCAGATTCTTAGAGAACCGAGTCTGCCAATCTTTTGTCCCCCACAGTTCCAGTGTTGCTTTTCACTGTCCATCTCATCTATGAAGAATACTTGGCAAAACTTGGCTAGCCGGGATAAAATATACTTCCAGGATTTGTTGCCATCCTCAAGAGCAGCCCTGATTTTATATCCATTGGATTAAGAAGCTCCTGGATGCCAAATTTCCTTGCATTCTAATGCAATCAGGATATCACTTTGCCATTCATTAACAAACACTCAGGAGTCTGGGGTAACCTCCAAAACATCAAAACATGATAATCCAGCGTCTGGGACTCTTTGTTGAGATAAGTGCAGATAAATCAATTGCCCTTTTGTTCTTTACTGAAAATTTGAAAACTGTTTATACGGTTCTTTGTTCTTTTAAGGGCCTTTCCTCATTGCTGAAAAGAACTCCCCACCCATCTTGGAGTTGGCAAAAAACTGTCCTGGCATGAAATTGGATGTTAGTCTGCCTCCCGCCTCTCCTGGAGTCGACTGCCTTCCTTCCAGAACAATGAGTGATAAAAGTGTAACAGATTTTTCACCTCTTCTATTTGCTGTTAGTTGCTGCCAGAATAAGAGGAAAAATAGTATTCGTAGTGCAGGCATAGCTAAAGATGACATAAACTTTTCTCACTCATGGGCTGGGGATAACATGAAGACAATACCACACAGACCCAGGAGCAGAAAATAATTTTGCTTGGGCCGGTTCAGAGGCTGGTTGAGTACATGGGGAAAAAGTCTAAAACTTTCTGGACTTGGAAGCCATTTGCTGTTCATCTTTACAAGCATGAGTGTTTACCATTTTTGGCAAATAAGGCAATGTTTACAGTTGTATTTAATTATAAATATTAATAGTTTATTAAATGTGTATGCTGCTCAGCTCTCAATGATTCTGGGTGGCTCACATCAATCAAAGATAATAAAGATAATAAAACCAATAAAATGCAAAAAGATAAAAAAAAATGGGAAGCGTGATGAAGTCTCACTCTCCCTAATCAAAGGTCTGGTTGAAGAGCCAAGTCATCATGGCTCTGGCTCTCTGAATTGAATATACTTGGTATTGTATATTAAAAACAATTCTTAGCACAAACGTGCTGGTCACAAGAGATGACAGTTCTATTTAGTACAGCAGATATGAACTCCCCCAGTCAGTAACTTAACTCGAACCTTGCTCACTGTTGTCAGTTTGCTGAAGTTTAACAGTCCTAAACCTACTTGCCTTATCATGCTTACACATCATTGAAACTGTTTTCAGCCACAGATGTTTGCAAACATATAAGGATAGTCCCCGCCAATTGGGATCTATTTGTTTGGTGTAGAGGTTAAGATGTTGGTCTAGAAACCAGGAGACTGTGAAGTCTAATCCTGTCTTAGGCGTGAAAGCTGACTGGGTGACCTTGGGCCAATCACTGTTCCTCAGCCCAACCCACCTCACAGGGTTGTTGTTGTGAGGAAAATAGGAGGACACAGGAATATTTGACTGTCTTGAGTCATTTATAAAAATAATAAAAGCAGGATAAAAATTTAATAAATAAAATAAATTTTGAGTAGCTGGTGATGAATATAAGGAGGGGAAGCTGAGGCAGATGGTGGCTAATGAATGTGGGGAAAGCATGACAGATTACTATCTGGTAGACTTTGTGACAGCATGGTCCATTGATCATAGTATAAGACAGGGGCATCTGTAGTTAAAGTCAATAATGTAAAAACAGTGAGTGTGTCCAGACAATTGAAGCTCTGCCCCTTTCAATGTGAATATGATGCATGAAGTCCACATTAAAAATGCATAAATTACCAATCACCCAGTTGCATTTTGGCATCACTGACAGTCTCCATGGATGGTTCTAGTTTAAGAATAATTGTAATCTGCATTGAAATTAAAAATAAAGTGAGTTCCTTCCTCAGCCTGCTGCTACTTAGAATCTTTACAAATTATCTAGCGGATGGACTGGAAAAGTAATTGGGCAGGTGAGCAGCTGATAAACTGTCCTAATACTTATAAATAGAACATCACAATTCAAAATGATCTTGACATTCTTGTACACAGGACCACATTTTACAGGATGAAGTTTAATTGTGATAGTTACATTCCTGCCTCAGGGTAGGAAAAATCAAATGCATAAGTATGCGACTGGGACATTCTGGCTCGGGAGAGTGCATGGCCTAGAAATTCTACTGGATCCCCAGCAGAACATGAGCAAGTAGGGTGATGCAACAACGAAAAAGGCCAATGCAATCTGGACTCTGTTGATAGTCTGTCATTGCATTCTGGTAACTATTTTACTGTATCCGGTTCTGGTTAAGCTGCATTTCGGGCATTGGAGCACCCTATCAAGTATTGGGCAATGCCCTTTAAAAGGAGCACAGAGATACTGGTATGAGTTCAGAGAAGAGCTACTAGTTTGGAAACCAAATAGAATAGAATAGAATAGATTTTTTTATTAGGCAAGTGTGATTGGACACACAAGGAATTTGTCTTGGTACATATGCTCTCAATCAGAGGTGGGTTCCTACCAGTTCTAACCGGTTCTTTAGAACCGTTAGTAACTCGGTGATAACATCACGGAGCCGGTTCTGTCGGTGTCTCCGTGGGTGCCGCCATCTTGGATTTTGCTTCTGCGCATGCGCAGAAGCTAATTTTTGCTTCTGCTCATGCGCAGAAGCTATTTTTTGATTGCTGCAGGCCTGCGCGCGCGCACACATGGCACGACCCTGAACGAACCGGCAGCAAAAGGATCCAGAACCCACCCCTGCTCTCAGTGTACATAAAAGAAAAGATACATAAGGTACAACACTTAATGATAGTCCAGGTACAAATAAGCAATCAAATCATATTAGGAACCAGTCAATGTAAATCGTAAGGATACAAGCAACAAAGTTACAGTCATACAGTCATTAGTGTGAATATATATATGAAGGAATATATATATGAAGGACATGGGAACTGGAAACAATTTGGCTTGCAAAAAAAGAAGACTAATGAATGTGGTGAAAGATGAATGTGGTCAAAAAAAAAAGATGTCCTGTAATGTTTTTTGTTGAAACCAGGAGAAGGATAACGATCAATACTTGAAATGAAAAGAAAAACGGATATGGGCTGGACATTACAAGGAATTTTATGACCATAACAGCTGTTAAGCAGTGGATCTGCCTGCCTACATAAATGGTGGACTCTCCCTGACTTGAAGCTTTCAAATATGGCTGAATGGCCAGCTACAAGGGAGAGTTCCTGCACTGAGCAAGGGGTTACTCAACATTATCTAATTCTAATTCATACATTATATAATACAATGACATAAATATGGACCTGATCATTTAAATAACCCAAGTAGCATCGCCCCTTAAATCAACTAACCTGTGTATGTTAATGTTACGTACTGACGCAACAAGTATGTATTTGCATACCCGCCTCTGATTGGCTTAGTCAGCGGCGGAAGAATTGAACCGCTGTCACTGGCCAGCAGGCTGCAGGGAAACCCTTAAAAGCGGTTTCCCTGCCGCCAGCCGGCAGTCCGTTCCTAGCTGTTGCTGATCAGAAATAAAGGTGCTGAACTGTTCCTACGTCTCGGCTATTCTTCCCGTGCGAATCTAACACTGGCGACAAAGGGTGTGGAAAGCAGACAACAGGGCAATAGGACAAAGGCACCTCGTGGCAATCCGCGCCATCTTAAGCACGTTCCGACCTGCATCGGCCAACTCAACAGGATGGCACAACAGCAATCTCCAGCACCAGCATTCTTCAACCCGCAAACCGAAGAATGGAGAACATATATGTCCAGATTCCGCATGTTCCTGGAAGTGAATAATTTCCAGGATTTTCCAGACAACAGGAAGAGGGCTCTCTTCCTCACATACTGCAGTCCCAAGACCTACAAGCTGGCAGAAACCTTGGTGGCACCCACTGATATCGAATCCATATCCTGGTCCATGCTACAAACAGCATTGAAGGAACATTTTCTCCCCTCCGATACTCCAATGGTGCACAGGAATGAATTTTATCACCGACACCAAAACGAAGGGGAGACAGTCAACGAATTCGTTGCCAGCCTCCGGGAGATCGCCTCAAAATGCAAATTCGTCAACCCAGAGGAAATGATGAAAGACCGAATCATCCTAGGTATGAGGGACCTCAACCTACAGAAAAAACTTCTAATCCGGAGGGGCGCCAACTTCAAGGACATGGTTGAAGAAGCCAGAGCCGCCGAATCCTCGGACACCTCTGCAGCCACTGTCTGGAAAACCAGCGGAGTCCATCACGCGCAAAGGCAAACGGACTGGCGGACAGAGGTTCCAGAGGCAGAAGTAGACTACGACGACGATGACCATGTCTACCAGATCCAACAGGACAGGCAGGTAAACCCCAGAGACTTTAACCAAAGGCAGCCACGTTGTGCCGGCTGCCTAGGGGTGTCAGGCCGAAGCCCTATTTTATTAGAGACTTTGGCCTGCCACACTTTACATTTGAGAATGTATTCTTGCTGTGGGAATTTGGGAGGGGCTGTTGCATGAGGGATGTAGACATGTAGCCATAACAAATTCCTTTAGATTCTCAGGGTCATCCTTTGTCCANGACTACGTGTCCCATGAGTCGAGGGGCACCTATCACACCTCAGTGGGCCACGCAAATGCCAACCAGAGTGAAAAATTCATCATCACAGTGGCCATAGATGGACTACCTTGCGACATGGATCTAGACACCGGCTCCGTGTTCACAATCATGGCCTGGGGCACACTGAAATGACTCATGCCCAAAATCAACCAACAACAGCTGCAACCGCAAAACATCCGCCTCACAGACTTTCACGGGAACCAAATCCAAGTCCTCGGCCGAACAGAAGTCCCAGTAAAGTTCAAAGACTTCACAGGAAACCTGTCTCTCACGGTAGTGGAAGGACACCGGCCAACGCTGATGGGGGTGGAATGGCTCAAGCCGCTCGACATCGGCATCACCGGTCTACACCAAATCAGAGGGGACAAGCTGGACGAACTCTTCACAGACTTCCAGACAGTCTTCAATGGGAGTCTAGGTAAATATAAGGGCAAACCTATATCGTTTAACCTAGACCCCAGCATAATGCCCATAAGATTAAAGCCTTGAAGGGTTCGCTTCGCGCTGCGACCTAAGGTCGATGAGCAGCTGGATAAATTGATCGCCCAAGGGGTATTGGAGCCAGTAGAACACACCACATGGGAGACCCCCATCATCACACCTATGAAACCAGACGGGTCTATCCACATCTGCGCGGACTATAAAGGGACCATCAATAAAGCTCTGCAACCAAACGCATACCCTGTGCCCGTTGTCCAGCATCTGCTACACTCGCTGGGCAACGGAAAAATATTCGCAAAATTAGACCTGGCTCAGGCATATCAGCAACTGCCTGTAGATGAAGCCACAGCAGAAGCCCAGACCATAGTCACCCACAGGGGGTCCTTCAAATGTAACCGACTACAGTTTGGGGTCAGCGTGGCCCCTGGACTATTCCAATGTTTAATGGAAAGATTATTGAATGGCATTCCCGGAGTGGTTCCCTACTTCGACGATGTCCTCATCTCAGGGGAATCAGAAGACCAATTAATGCACAGGTTGCGGCAGGTTTTACTGTGGTTTCAAGAACAGGGGCTCAAAGTTAAGAAAGATAAATGCAAGATTGGGGTCACCAGCGTCAAATTTCTGGGGTTCCTCATAGACAGGTCCGGCATACATCCCACAGATAAGAAAATTAAGGCCATCAAAGAAGCCCCAGCACCCTGAAATAAATCTGAATTGCAAGCATTCTTGGGGCTATTAAACTTTTATGCAATTTTCTTGCATAAAGGCAACAGAAGGCAACCATTGCTGAGCCTCTGCATCGGCTCCTGGAGAAGACAGCCACGTGGACATGGGGACAAAGAGAGGCCAACGCTTTTGCCGCCGTAAAGGACCTACTTTCATCCGACAGCGTCCTGATGCAATACAGCGAGACCCTCCCCCTAATGCTAACGTGCGACGCCTCCCCCTTCTGAGTGGGGGCGGTACTGAGCCACAAATTGCCCAATGGCTTGGAAGCCCCCATAGCATTCTACTCAAAGACCCTATCCCTGGCTGAACGTAACTACAGCCAGTTGGACAAGGAAGCGCTTGCAGCAGTAGCCAGCATCAAGTGCTTCCATGAATAGCTATACGGGCGGAAGTTCCAGCTAGTAACAGACAACAAGCCTCTACTGGGTCTACTCGCCGGAAACAATCAGACACCGCAATACATGTCCCCTTGGCTGACCCGATGGTCCATCTTCCTCTCCGGGTACAGGTACACACTCATCCACAGACCCGGAAAGAGCATCGCACACGCAGATGCCCTCAGCCACTGTCCAGAACCTGACTTGGTGGAAGACCCAGCACCAGAGGCATACCCGCCTTTGATTGGCTTAGTCAGCGGTGGGAGAATTGAACCGCTGTCACTGGCCAGCAGGCGGCAGGGAAACCCATAAAAGTGGCTTCCCTGCAGCCAGCCGGCATTCCGTACTGAGCTGTTGCTGACTACAATAAAGGTGCTGAACTGTTCCTACATCTCGGCTATTCTTCCTACGCGAATCTAACAGAAAGTATGAAGAGCATTTCAGCTGATGTTGATACAGAACTCCTTCCTTTATCTAGTTATTTAAACCCTATATTATGCTTCAGATGAACAATAAAAACTTTTATTCTGCCAAGATTTTTATAATTCCTAATTTTGCTTTCTGTTTCAATCATGTGCTTATTTTACAAGAAGCATGTCTACTTTTTAAACTGTATCTGCTTGAAATTGTATGTTACACAAAGTGCGCCCGTGCGCCTGGCGTGACCCTGAGCGAACTGGCAGCAAAAGGATCCAGAACCCACCCCTGGATCAGAAGATGAAGCTTAGTAACTGCATTTTATGAAGGCCAAGACAATCATCTTTTCTGTGGTAATCTTAACTCCTAAATCTCTTCCCAAGGATATTTGCTAGGCAGTAACACTATGACGTTTTCTTTTACATTCAACATTTACAGATTGGATTATACTGTTGAGATTGTGGCTTGATGGTGTTAAAAGTATTGTCACAGAATGTCAGCTGTTTCTAGAATTGATCTTGCAA
The DNA here is from genome assembly GCA_003457575.1 of Thermophis baileyi. Classification (NCBI taxonomy): domain Eukaryota; kingdom Metazoa; phylum Chordata; class Lepidosauria; order Squamata; family Dipsadidae; genus Thermophis; species Thermophis baileyi. The sequence goes on from QLTV01000804.1 coordinate 6,196,094, forward strand.
TTGATTGATGGTGATTTTGTCAACACTGATGGGATCCAAGTGGTCCCTCCAGATGTTTTGGGATTGCACCCAAGACACCTATCACTATCCACACTATCTTTGCTTTCTTTTGCTATAGTCATTCTACTTCTATTTGCAGGTCATTTTTATTTTGTGATTTTTCTCTAGTTCTTTCTCTTCTACTCTGCTGTTTCCAGGTACTGCCACGTCCAGTATGAGATTTATGGACAATTGTTAAGTCTGGAGTGCCGTGTGGCAAATCCTTGCCTGTTTGAATTCTAAAATCTCAGAGCACTTTAGTGTCTTCATTTTCTATGACTTTGTCCATTTTCTGGTCTGAACAAATATCTTGCTTGCAAATATTTCAATGCACCATTGTTGCTACTTTATCACACTATTTATAGTCCATCTGTGCGATTTGTTTGCAGCTAACTAGAAGGTCCACTGTTTCTTCAGTTTCTTTGCAGAGGCGGCATTTGCTGTCTGTTGCTGTCTTCTCAATTCTGATTTTGTATGCATTTGTTCTTAAGGTTTGGTCTTATGCAGCCAGAATTAGCTCCTGTGTCTTTCTTCAACTTTCCTGCACTTAGCCATTGCCAGCTCTTTTTGTTATCTGCTTGGCTGGCTGGTGGGTTTTGGTTTTTGTTTTGTTTTTGTGGTGTACATGCCATATAATACTTTAGCTTGCCATGTCTCTTTTCTGTTCTTCGTTTGGTCTTTCTTGTAGGCCAGTTTGGTCTCTCCAATACTTAGTAAGCCTTCATTGTATACTATTAGCTTCAATGTATCTTCTTTACTATCCTTCAGATATTCTTCCAATGCCTTTTCTTCTTCTTCAGCTGTATTAATATTATTTATTACTATTCTAAATTTTCTATTAAGATTAAGTCTTGCTTTACTTACTATTCTTATGAATTGCATTAATTTTATTGTTGTGAAGTTTACTGTTTGTATATAATACTGAAATCCATTTTTTCAGGGAAGGACCCTGTATATTTTGAAAGTAAAGTGAAATATCTGTTCAGTGTGTATAATTTAGATTAGCCCCAGAATTTTTCTTGGCAGATAATTTAAGAGAGAACCAGTTCTGTCTCTGCCATTTATAATGAGATTCTGTCTAAAAGTATCAAGCAGTTACTTTCAAGAATGAAACTCAGGAAAATCAACAGGCTTTATGAATTCAGAGGAAGAAACTTCCACCAGCTCTTGGATGTTTAATTGTGGCATACAATCAAGTTATTGTTTTGCTTCCTTCTCATCTTAAGGGCCTTGCTCCATAAAGCAAACATGAATTGCTATGTTCCTTCCTTACTTCCTGTGACAGACTTAAAAGCCATCACATGTCTTCATTTGAAACAGTGTACTTTTGAATAGTATCTTTATGATACATCAAATCGTTTATTAACTTAAATTACTGGTCCAAGATGGAGTTGTTTCTAACTACAGTAGATAAAGAACAATAATCTTTCTCTGCAAAAATAATAATACATACCTGTTTCTGACCTTTTAGTAGAAGTTTAATAAGCAGATTTCAACTTCACAAGATGATTTAAAAGTTAGTCAACTCCACAGATTGGCTGCTATTTAAAGGAAGAAATCGTTTTTGCAACCAAGACAAGCAAATTCTCTTCTTAAAATAAATCATATACATTGTTGTTCAGGGTTGCATCGTTTAATTCTCCTTATATTTTTCACCTTTGTATGTGTGCCTGTGCTTGGGTGGATAGTAAGAGCAGCTTCTCGTCCAGAAACAGAGGCCTTGTGAGACTAAAAACTGTCACAGGAAAGGTGCGAGCCTTAAAACTACCTGTCCAGTTTTTCAATCAATTCCGTTTCTATCCCTTTAACAGATCTTTGATATGCAGAGCTGCCATTAAATGGATGGCAGACAGATGGTTGGCTTGGCAGCAGCAGCAGCTCATACAGTTTCATACTCACAGATGGAAGTAAGCTATGTTGAAGGCTGTTCCTGAGGTCAGATTTGTGAGCATCAGCTGCATTGCTCATAAATTCAGCCTCATTGTGAATGACGTGCTGGGCCTGGCCAAGAACTCTTAAGTTTCCTGGATTCAACAGATGTAGGCAGCTTTTTAACAGAAAAATAGAATGGAAGAATGAATGTGGTACCATGACGGCTCCAATTCTGCACTTAAATGCATTTGGAAAATTAATTGTAGGCCATATAATTTACATCCTATTTATATTTTCCATTGCTCGAGCGTACATAAGAGTGTGCGGAGAGTAACAGGAGTCCAGGACCACGGGGCTTAGAGGAAAGGCTGACAGAATAGATGTGAGTCTTGAAAGTAATAGACAGATGGAGGGAGAGAGAAAGGCTGGGTTTAGGCATGGCAAAACTATGATTTAGTCACACTTGTGGAATAAACCATGTTGGCTGTTTCAAAATCACTCTACACTGTAAAATACGATTTACAGATCATGTTCCTCTGTTTTAACGATTTGACCAGATTTACTTATTTTCTTCTGCACTTTTTGGAAAGGGATAGGGCCCCAATCTCCCCCCCCCCAATTAAAAAAGTTCAGATCCAAAATTTCTTTTTTGAACTGTGGCCCGAGACAAATTACACAAAGCCTATTGAAGATCTCCTGTTAGGGGAAATTCTGCACTTCACCACAAAGCCATAAACTGGGTTCATACCTTGTGCTTAGCTGCAAGTAATCAAAACCTATTACGGTGCACTGGAATATATGATCCCAGTCAGTGATTAACTGAAGATCACCCAGCACCTCCATGGGTGACTGAGGATGGCCCCAGTCCTCTTCTGTATTTTGTAGGCCCTCAAATCTATGATACATGTCTCTGGCTTAGATGCTAGCTGAATACAACCCAGAATTTGCATCTATATACTACTAAAACTCTTGTCATGACCTTTAACGGGGGAAAACAGTGCATCACAGGGTGACAATTTTTGAACCAAGGTACCTCAAATGAGCTAACTTACAGAATGTGTCCAAAATCGGAGACCCTAGAGTACCAAGGGAATGAAATTTGGAAACATTGCGGCTGCTTCAGTGCTACTGACTGCTTCTGTTGTCACATGAACTTCATCTTCAATGTTCCGTGACAGTTTCCTAGCCAATCTCACAATCCCTCGTTCCCACCCCCGTCCAGCAGCAGCCACTTACCAGGGCGGGGAAGGCAAGCAGATTTCTGATGCTCCTTGCCAGAGTCCAACAAGGAAATTCAATGGGGAAGGAAGCCAGAGGTTTATCCTCTCCTTCTCCTGCTTCCCCCTCCCCTCCCGCCCCAGGTCATTCTGTTTCTCTGTTTAAGTAAGGAAATATCTCTGAAACAATGATCCAGCAGAGCATGAGTTGTCTAGTTATTCTAATTCTCTCTGATAGCACCAAGTCTGTTGCAGTAAGGCTGCAATCCTATTACCTTGCATAAAACACCATTTTACACCATGGAATTTATTGTTCAACACGGAAAGGATTGCAATACAAGGAAAACTTTCAGATCCAATGTTTGGCGCCGGGTTAAGCTGCAACTAGGATTTCCTTTTTATTTCAGATTAATGTGCGATAGATTGAAACTGGGCAGAATGTGAGGGGAATGCTTCCATCAGTCCTCACTTTTTCTTTGGTTGTGACAAATCTGCTGCGTGTGTCTTGCTCAGAGCCTTAGGGATCAAAGCTGCTGGATCTGATTATGCTTATCCATCCTAGCTATGCAATTGCTGTTGAAAGAATTGGAAATTGTGTGTTTTGATGTATTGACTAGGGCTGACAGATATCAGATAAAAACAAGCTCCCTTTCGGGGCGGAGCTCACAATCTTTTGAGGAATAAAGGTTTCCTGAGCTGCCCCTTTTCCACTCATTTTGGATACAGGCTTCACAGCTCAGAGACATCTCCTTGCTTAAGAAGTTAAATAAGTCGATCTTTTTCAAAGGGAACTAAAAGAGCCTTGAAAAATACTGTGCTTTGCTGTTGCTGATTAAGGGGGACTCAGACAGGGGAAGCTATTTGAACTTTGGTTCTGGTGCGGACCTGTCATTAGTCTCTGTCTGAAATGTTATTGCCCCTGTCTAGCAAGGAAAATCCCAGATAGTTGCAAGCAAAAACAGCTGAGCCCCATGGACCTGATTGGATGCATCGTTTTACTGCATATAAGTGATGGTTTACTGCTCTTCTATTGGATACCTCTCAAAATCTAGGTTAAGATTTCAACTAGTGCTGTATGCAACCATGCCGCTCCCAAACCTAAAAAAACTAAGAAATGATGGGACTGAAGCAGGGGTGGGTTCTAACTTATCTCGCCGCCGGTTTGCTTCCTCCCACGCCACATGGCTGCGTGCGCATTGCCAAAAATTCACACACACAAAAAAAAGCCGAAAACAAGATGGCGGCGCAGTGCCGGGGACTCAGCTTCTGTGCATGCGCAGAAGAAGAAAAAAATAGCAAAAAAATCCAAAAAAAAATAATCCAAAAAAAAGATGCTGGCGTCCACGGACCGGCACTGTCAGAACCGGCTCCGTGATGTCACCAGCGGTTTGCTACCGGTTCTATAGAACCGGTGCAAACCGGGAGGAACCCACCTCTGGACTGAAGTAGAGCACATCCAGAGGACGCTATGTGAGGAAAGGTTATGCTAATATAAGGGGACATGCCTGACAATCAAAATGCATGTACCTTTCTTAGCCTGGGATCTTTCCATCTTAATTCCCGTATCAAAAAACAACAACAGCTTTAAACCACTAACACATTTTATTATCAGGCATAAGAAAACCAGTATTACTCTGTGTGAAGAAATTCCAGATGTGCCACCGTACCGGCAAGCATACATGATTGCTCCCACTGTTAGAATTCCCTGAAAACTCCTACCATGTTTCCTTATATTCCGAAAACATTCCCCTTGAATTCTTCACTGGTGCTCAGCCTCTTGAATGGCTTGTTCCTAAAAATGTTCTAAATGACACCAACAATTTGCAAGCATTTTCTTCTGAGACTTAATTGTTCTTAAAAGGTTTTTCTTAATACCAAAGTCAGGATTACAGCAAAGAGGACACTGGAGTTTAAAGCAACTAAGAAATTTAAGCCTAAGTCTTCCCTTTATTGTAACTGAATTAGAGCTAAAACAGGAAGAGACTCTCTGATCTCTTTCACTGCCTATAATTCTACTACCGGTACTCTACATATATGTTTGCAAGTCGCACTCTTTTCTTTGGAGCCAAATAAATACACCTTTATTTTATTAAGCTATACTCTAAGATTACAATCGTACATCTTTTTCATGAGAATGAATCCACTGAACATAAGGCAAAGCATTGCATTCTAAACTTGCTCTTAGTTAAAATTACAATTAAATACAGTAATTATGATTACAATAGGATTTTATGATTCCCTCCTCTGTCGTACATTAAAAATTACAGTGTGGCCACTCCAGGACCACATTGAGGGTCCTCAGAGAGTTTCTGTGGTTTGGGCTTCAGGTTGTTCCTGCTCTCTATACCCTTGTCCTATAAAAATACTATGGATCCATGTGAATTTTCCATAGTATGTCACTGCTGACCAATCCCATAATTTTAAATGGGTATACAAAGAATTTTTATGGCACAGATTTCCCTTTTGTTAGAAGGCAGCATATTTGGGAATGCTACCAGCGTTTTCCCTCCCCCACTCTTCTGAAACACAGGCCCCAGTTATTGGGGATTAGATGGAACAGATGCATGTAAGATGCTTAAAGCTTTGGTTCAGACACAAGGCTGATCCAGGCAGCTCAAGGAACAAAGATAATTAGATGGCTAGAGAGCAAAATGTGGAATGTGCCTGTTGTTATATAGTAAGATTTTGGTTCTGGACTACTCTTTCTCTTGTAAACTGTCCTACACCTTGAGTTCAGCCTCTGGATATTGGGGTTAGTTGGTATTATCTTCCAAATATTAAGCAGGTCCAACCCTAACTAGCCCAAGTTCTGTACTTTTTACTCTTCGACTTGTAACTATTTGTTTAGTGACCATTCACAGTTACAACAGCACTGGAAAAAGTGAATTATGACCATTTTTCACACTTATGACCGTTGTAGCATCCCCGTGGTCATGTGATCAAAATTTGGATGTTTGGAAACTGGCATGTATTTATGCATCATATATACATGCCAGTTTCCAAACATCCAAATTTTGATCCCGTTACCACAACGGGATGCTACAAAGGTCTTAAGTGTGAAAAATGGTCATAATTCACTTTTTTGATCACCTTTTGCAGCCTTCTGAGAAGCAAAGTTAACGGGGAAGCCAAATTCACTTAACAACTACTAACTTAACAACTGCAGTAATTCACTTAACAACTGTAGCAAGAAAGATCATAAAATGGGGAAATTGTTATTTAACAATTGTCTTGCATAGCAACAGAAATTTGGGGCTCAATTGTGGTCGCAAGTCGAAGACTACCTGTATAGTTTTCCCTTGTATACAGTATATGAAGTCAATTATAGGTCAGGACTTTTTAGCTAAAGCAACTCAGATCACTTAACCGGGTCTATTCAAAGAGCAACACTTTTTTTATTTGCTAAGATGTCCCTTTAACATGTTATGGAGATGCAGAAGCTGTTGGATACTGTACCATTTTGAACCTCAGCCATACTATTAGAATAATGCTTTAAAAACCTAACGTGATTTTTCTTATACAAAAAAGAATCCAGAGTACCCAAACCTTGTGTAAGAGTGTGATATCATTATTCACATTTAGCAATAGAGCCAATGCATAGGTGACTTCATCTGGCATAGAGAAGGGATCCTGTGGTCTTTTGTCTGAAAAGCCAATTCTGTACGTCAACTTTCCTCAATCTATTACTCTCCTCAGCAGTGGACAAGTCCCGTAATTCCTAAGCAGCAGTTGAAAGGCTTATTTATTTATTTAACAATTTTTATATTGCCACCCATCTCACAAAGGGTGACACTGGTACAATAAACCAACAGTTGAAATGTCATGCTGATCAAAGGGTGATGGGAATTGCCACTCAACACATCGGAAAGGTTTGATCCTGGAAAAGGGTGCAGCACATGTCCCTTTAGTGAATTTAACCCTAAATTCAGTGAGCTTTTAGAGTGAAAGCACAACTTTTGTTTCAATTCAATGAAGCTTCTGACGCCCATGTTTGAGTCCCTGAGGAGAACTGGAAAGATTAAGAGAAACAAATCTACCATATGATGTGAATTTTTAAATTTTTATCCCACCTTTATTATTTTTATAAATGACTCAAGCCAGCAAACAATACATAACAGTCCTTCTGTGGCCTATTTTCCCCACAAACCCTGCGAGGTGATTTGGGCTGGGAGAGTGAGTGGTCCAAAGTCACCCAATCAGGTTAGAAACTGTGAGTTCTAGTCATGCCTAAGATGGGACTAGAACTCCATCTCCTGGTTTCTAGACTGGCGTCTTAACCAATAGACCATATTAGCTCTAGTAGACATTGAATAACTAGTTCTATGAATAACTCTGTATCTGAAGCAAGCTCTCTTTGCTGAGAAGTAAAAGCAAAAATAAAGGAGAAAATTCTATTTATTTTGTCTGTCCTGCAGAACCTGATGCAGAGAAATGCCTGCATGTAGTGGTACAGCAAGCCAAGAGTTAAGATAGCTGTCTTTATGGACTATGTCTTTCAAAAGGGCTTTTCTGATCCCTACTTCACTCCAAGTCACAGATTACAGAAAGAAAAATCTTTTATTTTTTTCACCGAGACCAAACACATGACAGTTTGCTCAATAATTGTTTGACCAGTTTAAGATGTTCTTCCTTCTCCTGTAACATGACTTCCAAACAAATGTCATTTTGAGAATAATGCGGGTAGAAGCGCCAGCCAACAAAACTGGTGATGCATATTAGGGAGGGCAGCAGTGGTTTCTTCTAACATCATTATTGTGTAAGATATAGATTTATATTGCAATTGTTGACATGTACACTGCATGTTGTTTCCTTCTTAGCTAAGGGCAGCTAAGAAGGAAAAAACCTACACTTACATTCTGCATCAGATAATAGTTTACAATATTGCATGCTGCCTCAAGGAAGTTTTTTCTAATAAATGTTATGTATAATATTCAGTAACATTTGTGACCTGAAACAAAATGTGGTAATTGAGGAGGGGGAGCAATCTGTTTTTCGAGGAAGCCCAATAACAGCCGAGAAATATATTAAAATGCAATTTAGAGCCACCTACCTTTCCCCCATATATAGTTCAATTAAGAGTGATTACTAATGCTATGTGTTCTTCTAAAAATTTATGGCATGACTTTATATTTATTTTATTTATTGAACCTCTATGCCACCCATCTTGCTAAATAATTTGGCCTTGGAAATACAGATTTGTGGCAACAGAAGAATGATTTCAAACATTCCTGTTAATTGATTGCAACGGAGAGATGCATCAATAGAAACGCAATATTACATATGAAGTGAGCATCTGTTGGGGAGCTGGTAGGCCTAGATTTGTGAATACTTTCATTGTAGAAAAGTGTATGTATCTCCATCCTACTCTAACAAAAAAAAAAAAACCCTTTCTGCCAAAATCTGCTACCAGCTGCTGTCTAATAAAAGCAGCTACATATAAAAGAAACGCTCCCTTGTAGAGATTCCTACTTGTAAGGCCTCAGCCTGGCAGCGTATCCCACATATCTAAAATAAGACAGTAGCTTCCTTGATAATTGAAACAGATTGAGTAAAAAAAAATGGTCAGAATAAATTGATGCTTACTGGTTCAAGACGAGAACATATAAGGAAGTGACTATTATAATCACATATATACATACATTTGAAGTAGTCTGCAATCTTAAGTCTCATTATCTCAAGAGCATTTGAGTAAGTTTCTATCTTCAAGAAACCCAACCCGAAACAAGTAGCCTGGCTCATTGCCCTTCTCTTTCCAAACCAATCACTTCTGCCGTGCTAGGGGAAGTAATCTTGTCTGCTCCTGCAGGCTGCTCTAGCTCTTTGAACTTGGTTTAATGAACTCAAGTTTGTTTCTAGATAGCCCCACCATGTGGTTGCTCTTGATACTTGGCTGTTCAAAGTAATTGCAGCAAACATGATCAGCAAGACTCTCTTCCCCATTGCCTTTCCGTTTTCTGTAGGTCACAAACTTCCCAAACCTGATGTTCTCCAGATATGTGGGGGTTTCCATACTTCTCAGCCAACAAAGTCAACAGTTGCCCCAGGTAGACAGTCATGGGAATTATGACACAAATACAGCTGAAAAGGCATCAGAGGTTGAGGAAGAATGATCCCTGGAATTATTTTGATACAGTGATGGGTGATATCAAAAAACACCTAAGGAAAGTTAGAACTGGTTAGCATTGGTACTTCTTGGTATAGGTTAGACTGGTGGAAAAAAATTTTAATGAAACAAAAGCCCTGAAAGAAATGGAAAAGAATTTGCATACTGTAGCTAAATCTATATGGACTTCATGAATATCCATGACTTCCTGGGTATTTATGAAGTCATCAGGAATCAGGCCAACTTTGTTGTACAGATTCTAGTCTACTGTCAGGGAAATATGTTAACTTTTTCCACCAACACAATCTATACAAGTTCAACAGACCAGAGTTGTACATGCAAGTAATTGGTTTTTTTAATTAGGAGTACTCTTCACATGTAATTGTTACATCAACTTTTTCAGAAAAGTTATCTGTTTTGTACACCTAGAGGGAAAATTTAACTCTAGGAATAGACAACCTAATTTAGCTCACACATTAAATTGTCCACATATGAACACAGGGCATTGTGGAGACAGATGGCATTAGTAGGCAAGACTTTTGAGTGGGAAAATTCCTTGTTGAGTAAAACTTATCCACAGAGTTCTTTCCTTAACACAAAGTAAGATATGGAGCAAATTATTTTCTCTATGCACAAAGGAGCAAAGAAATGCAAATGGAAGTTTGGATGGAACCTGCTTTATGCTGGTAAAACTGTATCCAAAGTAAGGCTCCACAGTATTAAACAACAAGGCATATCCTGTGGGTATCTTATTACCATTCTTCATTCCTGACAGGAGCTTGCATCAGTAGCTAATTCTGGGAACCAGAAAGCAGCAATGATAATCATGCAGTAGATACAAATTCTTGTGGGAAGCTATGTGGGACACGCTATTATTAAGAGTCTTCACACTGTGAAATAATCTCACTCCATAGAGCCATTTTGTAACTCCAGTTAAGTGGTAGTTCAGAGGGACAAACCTTAATAAGAACAAAAGTACAATATTAAGAATACAGTATTTGATTTCTTCCAAGTACAAGCACATTGTTTTTTAAAAAATCTGGTTTGTATGAAATTTCTGTGTAATATTTGTGTAATTAAAGCCAGGGGAATCATCTGGAAAAGATTTAAACATTTAAAGCCATTAGACTACTGGTGTCAACAGATCAAGATTCAGCTGATTAGTAAGTTATATTGACCTCTAGCCTGGATGTAGGGTACACAAAGGATATTGGAAATAGTAGCATGTCAAGCTTACAACACCATAAGTAGGTACTTCCTCCAGCTTAAATATAGTTACTTCATGGTAAGGCTTCAGACTCAATTCCAAAATGATGTAAAAGCAATACTTGTATATAACTTTTTAAAGTAGCTGCAACTTTTGGCGTTGTCTATTACTTATCTCAATTCATTTCAAGTTAATAGTGTTTATAACTATCATGCAGTTTTGAACATGTAAGTTACCAGTGTTGTTCAAAAAAGATTAAACGATTTAGAAATGTTAAGAAATCAGGGTTAAAAAGACTGTTCTAAATATGCTCTTAAATAAGGAAACATTTTATATGTGAACCATAAATTAAAACTTCTACCAGTATTCCACAAGTAAAACTCTATCAAACTATGCGTAATAGTTCACTCTGGTATAACAAATTAACTAGTGTATTGATTTTTGCCTGATGTTTTCAACTGCAGAAACACTGCTAAGACAGCAAGAATAATTTGACAAACAAGATTGTTTAAAGTAGATTGGTATAAATCCAGATTAAGTTGCATTAAAATCAATAAATATGTTGATTTTAATTAGACTAATGGGACAGTTGATTTGATTTTAATGAGACTAAAGCATTCAATCCCTTCTGTCCAGGACAACTGACAGCCTAGTTTATCCTTTTTGAAAAGAAAAGCAGCAAAATTTCATATAAATGTAACCTAGGCTTCATATAGATTTTTTTTTAAACCCTATAAAGCAAAACACTGTCCATATGCCACACTTTCACCCACTTCACATACATGCTTGCCTAAATTGCTGTCCCAAGTATCAAAATGTCACCCAGACCTAGACTAGATAATTATCAGCTTAGAGTGAATTGACAGATCATATTAATGTAAAAACAAATGAACCACAATTCAGCTTAGTGCAATGTGCACTCAATTAAATTTGAGTGGGATCTTCTTACCCACAATCTTGCGAAATTCTGGACATGTACTTTTGTTATTATAGTCTGCAAAAGCTCTCTACTAATGGAGAAATAAATAATTCTACATTTTAGTGTGGTTAATAACTATTTTTAATACAGAAATCTATTTTACAAATTCATTTTTTCACCAAAAAGGAACTTGAAAATATTTTGTCCTATTCCTTCATGAGTAATTATTTCAGAGATGGACAATGCATAAAGTTCCTAGTCAGGAGAGCTCTCTCATTCCTGTATTTGCCTTACCAGTTCCTTGCTAGCAAAAAAGAATGATAAGCACATCTCTCCATCTCTGTGAAAACTACTAATTTGACAGAACTGTCATCTTTGTTCAGTAATCCTTAGTAGTAGACTGTTCATCTCATTTACTATGCATGGTGAACAGTTTTATTAATACAGATAATTATTCTAATAATTAGAAGTAAGCATTTTGATAATACAGTATATAATTAAAACGCAACCTTCATGATCATAAGTCCATTCAGTAAATTTCTCTGAGCTATAGAGAAAATATATTGCTAAATGGAACACTGAGCAATACAAATTATTAGTTTTAAAGTAAGTACCTCTTCAGAGGAGAAGAGTAAAATAGGGATACCAGGGGGTTTGGCTATTTTATGTAAGTGATGAAATAACTTAGTCTTCCAACATTCGGTTGAGTCCCTGAAGTATCTTCTGAGATAGGAGGATGATACAAAAGTATTAGGTCTCAGTGTCATATCCTGAATCCTTGCTTGCTTTGATTTGCTCCATGGCCAAGGTTAAAAGAATCAAATACATTAGTACCTTGGTATTCAACTGTTTTGAAACTCATCAAATTTGGTACTCAATGCATTTTGATGTGAACATTTTGTCCCGGTACTCGTTTGTTTGGTACTCAATGCACAAGCTAGAACTTGTCAGTGTCAGCTGCCTTGTGGCTCACTACATTATTGCTTATGGGAAAAATTGTTTGATACTCATTGTTTTTGGTATCAATCACACCTTCTAGAACCAATTAACGATGAGTACTGAGGTACCACTATATTAGGAATTAACACATTGCTTTAATACTGCTTCTAATCTTCTATCCTACTTTTAGATACTGAATTGTATTGGTGTAACAGATTATTATATTTTAGCAGTATTCATGTTATTACAGACCAAGGAAATCAAAATTAAATAATATAAATTATGGAATTAATATAGCTTCTGGTTCTCAAATACTCAAGCTAACTAGAAATTAAGACTTCAAAAGAGAAGAAGCACCACAAAATACAAAAATAAAACGTAAGTTACATTTTTACTGTCATTTCAAAACTTTTTTCATATACAATCAAATATGGGAAACAGAAGAGCACAATTCTGCTGAATGGTTTACAAGTTGTTATCCAAAGAAACTTTCAGGTATGTCAAACTTTATATCCAGCTTTATCTATGAAATTTGACAGACTTTGTTATCCATGATTGTGTTTCTGAATGGTGGGAGAATCCCTGAATTTATACTGATGTGGCTTGGTTTTAAACAGTTTGAACTAGCATTCAAAACTCACCTGGTCAAACACTTGACTGAAGTAATATTTCCAACATTTACAAATGCACAATTATATTGCAATCAAAAGAAGACAGATGTCAAAAACGAGCACACAACCCAAATTTCAGAACTGCAGCTGCTGTAGAAAGTATTGGACATATATGCAAGGACATTTGGGATCTCAGATTCTGTGCACTTTATCACATCAGCAGCCATTAAAAAATACTGCTCAAAGCAGTTACTCCTGCTTGTGCCTTTAGAATACAAAACTGTGATTCAGTGCTTTATGAGAGATTCAACATGCGTACTAAAAATAGTTACATACATGTAGCAAAGAGTGAGATCAATGACTCAAGTACTAAATAAGATAATGCATAACAGGACACAATTAGAACAAGATGGGAAATGACATTTTCATTTGTGACAAAGAATCAGAAACAAAAGCATGCAAATGACAAATCAGCATTATGAAGAGACTCTGAAGGCACATTTCAGAAAGCACAATGATTTGCAATTAAGTTTCTTTAAAAGGAACTTGAAGTGCATTTTTAGCAATGTTCTCTGAACACAACTAAATGCTTAGTCCAAATATTTCATAGTATTCTCCTCAGTCAATATGGCTTTCAGCATATTTCAACTCCCAATTCAAGCCAAACACTAGGGAGGGTTTTGATGGCTGGATTAGTAAAGGTTGACTGGGCTAACAAAATTTACTCGTCGGAGCCCACTGATCTTTTCTGTGTCCTCTTGCGTGGTAACCGTCTTGGGGAAGCTTTATCTGTAGTTTAAAAAAAAACGAACAGCCCTTACTTAACACTATGTGTTAAAAGAAACATTCTTTGGCAGACAAAAGATACAGTATTTATTTAAAAAATTATTATGCAAACATCACACTCAAAAATATGGTATGCACTAGTTAGGAACATGCAACTGCTATCTGATATGTACCTAAAATAATGGGAAACCAGATATCCAGTGCTTGCTCTGGTCTGGAAATGGGACAGCACTGAGTCAAGTCTTTTTGCCCAATTCATTTCCTCTACCTTCAACAGGAGTAATGTACTCTATGGTAAGTGGCTATAAGGAAGAAGAATGTATGATGCCCTATTTTCCTCTGTAGCTCAGGGTAGCCAGTTCTAAAAATAATCTTCATATCTACATGTTTGAGAATATCCTTTCTATACTTTGCACTAAGTAGAAAGGATGCTATAATACGGAAAAATATTGTTAGTCACTTGGAGCAAACTTATTACACTTTTTTGGGAAAAGCCAAATTAATATTCAAGGAGTCTATGGAGATTCTGTCATCCTGGTCATGGTTGTTCCAAAGGTGCTTTTTCAAGAGGCAATTGGACTTTCTGGTTTTTCTTTGAAGACGTTTCGCTCTGAGCTGAAGAAGCTTCTTGGATGAGAAGTGAAACGTCTTCAAAGAAAAACCAGAAAGTCCAGTTGCCTCTTGAAAAAGCACCTTCGGGACAATATTCAAGGAGCCACATGACATTTTGAACAGAGGTCTGAATGCAACCAATCAGCTTATAGTTTTGTATTTTTGTTTATCTAGCCACAATTAGTTTTTGGGCTGGGTTTCTCTTAAAGTTGGCAATTCACAGTACTGCAATAATACCGTAGCAGAATCTGTAATTAGCAGAATAATCATGCTGACTAAATATGATAGCAGTCTTTTTCTGATAAACTGGGGAAAGTTGATGCACACTGCAGAAGTAGCAATCTAATTCCATCTGTTAACTCCCAGAACCAAATTGCTCCAAACCTACTTTGACTCTCGATTGCATTCTGCCCATTTTTATAACTCTATCATATCTATTACCCAGTATTTTGCCTAGCCATATCCTAAACTTCATCACTGCTTGTTAGGATTCTCTCACAGAAAATGTCGTGCTAATTAATTTAGTTCTGGAAGCAACCAATTATTTGATATGTTTGCACCAATTAATGCAGCGTTAGAGACTTTTCTTCTGTGTTAATTGCCCACATACTAGCCATAACAAAAAAATAAAAACCAAGTTCAGTCAACCTAAGTCTTTTCTATAATCTCCTTTCAAAATTCATAATGAATTTCTACACACTAACATCCTTGATTTCATAAATAGAATTAATGTACAACAATGTTAAATATGCCACAGAATTTCTGAAAATTGTTAGTGATTAGTTTTTTTTTAAAGAAAATCTCATATTTTCTTTAGGAAATTATATATTAAATACTGTAGCAAACTAAATAAAACATTACAGAGGGGATTTCTAATTCTGAATTATGCTAGGGTGATACATTAATGCACTTAAAAGTTAAATAAGGGAATCCTGCCTCTGTTATTTTGACAGTAAGTATCACTAAGCTAGCCTTCCCTAAATTGGTGCCCTCCAATTCCTACACCTTAGCACTTCTGCCAGCACAAGAAATGTAATTAAATACACGTGAAGAGCATTGCTGATGAAACCTTCACTAAGCTATCATCCCTTTAGTTTATACTTTATTTAAGAAACAGTAAGTCTTACAGCAATACATATTACTTTCCCTGCAGAAATAACTTCTCTGTGATTTAAATTCTAATACAGTATGTAGAGTTCAGAAATGAAAGACTACATTAAGAGATACTTTTATTACTGCATACTACTGTGTTTCCCCGAAAATACGACATGTCCTGAAAATAAGGCCAAGCCTGATTTTTGGGGTGGGCATAAATATACGCCCTCCCCGAAAATAAGCCCTAGTGAAGGGGTGGGCGTGGCCAGCACAGGAGGCAGCCCTTCCCTCGTCACCTCAAGTCTGCTGGGCTCCTTAACCTCAGCCCGCGGATCAGCTGATCCAGCGAGGGCCGGAGGTTCTGTCTCTCCGGGCGCCTGGAGATATTGCCAGCGCACTCTTGCTAGCCCCCCTCTGCCCACA
>QLTV01000805.1:39487-50220 GCA_003457575.1 Thermophis baileyi
AGCCCTCTCTAAGCGGTTCACAGAGTCAGCATATTGCCCCCAACAATCTGGGTCCTCATTTTACCCACCTCGGAAGGATGGAAGGCTGAGTCAACCTTGAGCCGGTGAGATTTGAATAGAATAGAATAGATAGAATAGAATTTTTTATTGGCCAAGTGTGATTGGACACACAAGGAATTTGTCTTGGTGCATATGCTCTCAGTGTACATAAAAGAAAAGATAAGTTCGTCAAGAATCACAAGGTACAACACTTAATGATAGTCCGGGTACAAATAAGCAATCAAATCACAGTAGGAATCAGTCAATATAAATTGTAAGGCTACAAGCAACAAAGTTACAGTCATACAGTTATTTGTGGGAGGAGATGGGTGATGGGAACGATGAGAAGATTAATAGTAGTGCAGACTTAGTAGCAGCTAGCAGTCAGCTGAAATAGCCTGCAGTACTGCGTTGGTGATGCTAACTGGAAGGGCAGGTAGATGCGTTGGTGATGCTAACTGGAAGGGCAGGGTTAATTCATCTAGCTTGGGTTTTTTTAGTAAAAAAAGAAATAAATGGAAACTCAATGACATGAATGAACTACAGTTCCCAGGACCCCGGGATCTGTTAAAAAGGGGTTAAGGGCTTTGGGCCATCAACGGACTGACCAGCCCTGGAATAAAAGATAATGCTAGCTTTTCAGAGGGTACGAAGAGAAAAAAAAAAACCTCAGACAAAAGCTACAGTGCAACCTTAATTTAGCATTACAATTCATCACCCTTTGCTCGGGACACATAATTTCTCTGACAGTTGGCAGGTCCATATTCATTCCTTAGTTTGGGGTCCCTCACTTTCCTAAGTACAACATGGCCCTACACAGAGTTTACACTCGGCTGTGCTGGTACCATGATACATTGCATTTGCTTACCAAGCAGACTGCCATTATCTGAGGGCCTGAATCAAGTTTGGAGGAATTGTTGACATGGAGAAAAAAGACAGAGGGCTAGAGAGACCGGAAGGCTGTTTTCTGAATGGCTAGAAACTTCATTTGCCAAATGAAAAAAAAAAAATCTAAGATTGGCCACCAGTGTGTTGCTGCAAAACCAGAGAGGGCTGGGGCATCTAAACAACTGAACACAACCCCTAGCATGGCACATGTTATTCATTTTTAGTATGCATTTGTTAGTCTTTCAGGGATCACTAAGCTTTTATTGCTTTTCCCATGAGCAGCAATTCAGGGGACGTTCAGACATTCCCAGAAATAGGGAAAGATGGTGAATCACACATTTTCTTTTTTCTTTAAACAAAATGCTTCCAGATAATACTGGAAGCTCCGGTTAAAATTATACCTCCTCCTGGAAAAGCTTGACTGCTTCATAGTTAAGCAAATCTCATGACAATCTGAAGGGGTTGCTGAACCGAGATTTTGAAATGTATTTACAAAGACAGTGGGTTTATTAACAGAGGAGCAGTGGTGGGTTTCTGCTGGTTCGGACCGGTTCGCCCATACAGGTGGCGGAAATTTGCACCCGCTCGCCGAACCGGCAGCGATGGCCGGCTGTCCATGCCCCCGAACCGGTCCTCCAGTCGCTGCGGCTGGCAAAGAACCCTCTGCGCATGCACAGAGGCTTCTGCGCATGCGCAGAGGGTCATTTCCCCGACATGACGTAGTGAATTCCGTCGTGATGTGAATCGGTAGGGAAGGTAAGTGGAACCCACCCCTGCAGAGGAGATAACTCCTTACATGGAAAAAAAAATATCGGTGTTCACGAGCAAAGACTGGCCTGTTCTAGGTACAACCAAACACTGTTGTGTGCATTTAGGTAGAGTGAAAGAAAGAAAATACGGCTGTAAATAGCCATAACCATGAGACTGCTACTTCTCCCCCAAATATCTTTCTTCTTGCCCTTATTTGGATTGCATCCTTGCTTATATTCTTCATTTCTGCTAGGTCATGTGACACCGGGCACAGCTTTCGGCATTTGCAAAAATATGCACGTGTTTGTGAAGCGAAGACACTTTTTTTTCCCTTACGGAGAACTGAGGCAAGTGTTAAACCTTAAGGCAGCTCTCTTAGATACCCTGAGACCAAGGCTCCCAACCAGTGTGGCCAATGGCTACGTGAATGAAAGATTAGATTAGATTAGGTTGTGGCATTCTGCTTTAAGGACAAAGGATTAGAAGCCAAGAGGTTTCCAAAATAATGCCTGAGAAGGAATTCGGCATATTACCAAGGATGACAGCAAAGTCACAGTGACAATGTGACATTGGCCCACAGAAGCCGCCTTAGATCAGTGACACAGAGACCAGAACTTCCTAGCAGATTCATGTGCAATAAATAACCATGCCTGGCTTTCGGTCAAAGAATTCTTCCTGGGTGGGGGGAATTTTCTTTGCTTGGTTTACAGTTCGACAAAGGCCTGGTGACAATGCTTCTCGTGAAGGATCCTGCCATTTCTCAAGCAGGGATGGCCAGATAGCAAGCTGCAGGCCACATCCCCCTGCTCTCCAATCACCCTGGTAACTCTCCCAGATTTTTGAGCCAAGGATGATCAAACATTTGTGCACTATTGCACAAAAGACACATAATGCAGCAATCTTGCTGAAGCCAGTGACTCAAAATCGGATCAACACCTAGATGATTAGCATTCTCAGGCAAAGGTCTGCGGATGCAGCCTAACTTTCATCCTGGGCAACAGGTGAGCTATAAAGGCTGGGAATTCATGAAACGCGTTCCCGAGAAGCTGCATTTAACAGAGTCTGGGTTATACCACTGAACCTCTCCCCCCCCAGCTGTTTTCCCCCCCCCCAAACAGCAGCGGTTTTGCAGAATCGCAAGCAAGTGACTCTTTCCCTTTTAACTAGCCAAATTCTGAAAGCTCAAGTCTTGAATCGGGCACTGTCTGTACCAAAAGGCATCAACTGCTTTTTTTTTACACAACTAAGATAACTGCCCACTTCAGAACAGTGCTGAAGAATTCCCACAAACACACTAGGTTTTGTGTGTCCTTGCCCTGCCCCACCTTGCACCAATTCTGGCTTAAATAAGCATTTGGTGGTAACAAAAGCAGGGGAAAATGTTAAAATCAATCCTGTCAGAAATGAGACCCACAGTTTGTTTGTTTTTAGTACAGGCAATCCTCGTCTTACAACAGTTGGTTTTTAGTCCCAAGATCATCTGATCCCCTTTTGACAAGCAAAGTCAATGGAGAAGCCAGTTTCACTTAACAACCAGGTTACTAACATATCAACTGCAGGGATTCACTTAACGACTGAGGCAAGAAAGGTAGTAAAATGGGGCAAAATTCACTTAACAAATGTCTCACTTAACAGCAGAAATGTTGGACTCAATTGTGGTCGTAAGTCAAGGACTACCTGCATTGATTTTTCCCATAGGACAAACTCTTCCTGCATTTTTTCCTTTATTTTTGCTAACTATGTTGCCTCTCTCCAGTTCTTATTTTACATTTCTCACACTACCGTTCCATCATCTTGGTTTCTATCTAGTATTCTACCATTGGTTAGCCTGTTGACAAAAAAATCCCCATAGACCAAAGTCAGCTGCTTCCATTTTCCAAGACAGACCCACTAAGATTAGAAACTTCACTCCATTTTAACTGAAAACTCTTTTAAAATCACACCTGATCCCTAAAGTGGCTTCTCAGAACAAGCTAACATCTCAGAATATTTTTCCCACGAACGATAGTTACGTTAACCACATTTTGGGTGGTGGTGGTGATGAATAAAAATATTTCCAGGCTTCTACCAATTATTGTGCCAAAAAAAAGAAAAAGAAAAAAAAGAAAGGGAGGTATGAGAGCTCAAAGCTCACATAGGTTGATTCTCCTAATGTTGAATTATAATCTATAATGTCACAACCAAACAGCCCAGGATTCGTTGGCTTAATCTCAGGACAGCCACTGGGCTGGCAGTCACCTAGGGTGAGTAAAAATTCCATTTAAGTGTCACGTACATGTAGTCCTCAACTTACAACAGTTCATTTAGTGACCATTCAAAGTTACAACAGCACTGAAAAAAGTGACTTATGACCGTTTTTCACACTTATGACCTCTGTAGCATCCCCACGATCATGTGATCAAAATTCAGACACGTGGCAACTGACTCATACTTATGACCGTTGCTGTGTCCCAAGGTCACGTGATCCCCTTTTGCAACCTTCTGACAAGCAAAATCAATGGGGAAGCCAGATTCACTGAACAACCATGTTGCTAATTTATCAACTGCAGTGATTCACTTAACAACTGTGGCAAGAAATGCCGTAAAATGGGGCAAAACTCACTTAACAAATGTCTCACTTAACCACATAAATTTTGGGCTCCATCGTGGTCATAAGTCGAAGACTACCCATATTCATTTTATAAACAAGAGCACTTGGGGCTAGGCGTATTCCTCAAACTGCTGATAAATTGTTATTTTGATGGGGATCTAGGAAGTGACATTCACTGAGGTGGTAATGCATTTTGTGAAATGCATTCCACAGGTCTAATGGATAAAGAGAACCGAACAAGATTTAATTGGGGAGGGGGCTTCTGAGGTCTACAAACCGGGCAGCTATGCTAAAGGAGACAAAGCATCTCTGCTTTTCTTCTTAGTATCTTTCAGCCCTAGACTCTTTGTCCCTGAAGAATTAGGAAGGTGTCCCACAATAAGGAAACAGGAAACTTTGTAACATTCTCACCTGTAGCGTTTTTTTTCTTTGTACAATCTCCCTTTTTGTACCAATAACAAGATTCTTGATGCAGGAATCTTTGATCAGACATTTTGATTTGCTTTCCCTACCCAGCGAGAAAAATACATAGCCGCAACAGGCTACGTATTCATCTCCTGTCTTCACACAGCCCATCCTGTGGCCACAGTTAGAGAAATCATTCCAGCTATGCTGGCTGGAGAATTCTGGGAGTTGAAGTCCACAAGTCTTAAAGTTGCCAAGTTTGAAGACCTCTGCCCTAGGACATCCTGAATTACCTTTTAAAGCAGCTGGATCGTTATTTCCCCTCTTCAAAGGAACTCGGAATTGGAGCAAGCATACCGTTGTTCCCTTAGAAAAACTTTTACTAATTGGATTTCAATTTATCTTAAAGATGTGGGGGGGGGTTTGCAGTACAATCTTAATGCATTTATTGAGAGTTAACAAGGCTTACTCTGAAAGGATGCAATAACAGGAACTGGTGTCAGGTAAGCTTGCGTCCAGATATACTGTAACTCTATTGTCCTTTTTCCTCTATTGTCCTTTTGAGGGGGAAGGTGTGTATTTTTAAACTGCTCTAAACATGGCACACAGTATGAACCCGGTTACCTCCTAAAGTATGCATTTCTGTATTCTTTTATGAAAAAGGAACTGGACCACCAGAGAACTATGCCACTTGACTGATCCCAAGCTACCTATGTGTCCAGGACCTGCAATTAAGCTTCTTGCTCCTAAAAATGCAGTCTGAACAAAATTCTCCAGCTCCTCTACTCTCGAGGAATGACTGATGGGCTTATTTTGAATTACTGCATTTTGGATCTAAGTTACAGACATTTCATTAAAATGTCCGTCTTGTGCTTGGGGTGATGGATGAGCCGCAAGAAAGGAGACAAAGAGTGTGTCTTGTTATTTCCCCATCTTAATGGTGTGTTACCATATTTTATATAGTAACGATCACTGCTTCCAAGAAACCCATGGTCCATCCACAATTTATGTTATATTTAAAAATTAAACACTTATTTTACCCACAATTTATTTTCCAAAGCATCAGGAGGCAAGACAAGAAACAATGGATGGAAACTAATCAAGGAGAGCAGCAACATGGAATTAAGGAGAAACTTCTTAACAGTGAGGACAATTAACCAGTGGAACAGCTTGCCTTCAGAAGTTGTAGGGGCTTCATTACTGGAGGTTTTTAAGAAGAGACTGGACAGCCACTTGTCTGAAATGGTATAGGGTCTCCTGCTTGAGCAGGGGGTTGGACTAGAAGACCTCCAAGGTCCCCTTCCAGCTCTATTCTGATTGATCTAAAACTCTCGGTCAATTAGAGAGATGCCTGCAATTTTATCTATTCCTTCTTTTGGGTACCACTATCTTTTAGTCCATATCAATTTCTTCTTGCTTTCTCCGTCACACTCATGGCTCTTTCAAGCTACTTATTCTAAAAGTTTGGAACCATTAAGTATGATATAAAACAGAACAGGCAGGAGGGACCTGGACTGCTCATCACCAGCTGCAGTTGGTGGCCAACTAAGTCAGATGCCATTCATACCTGAGTGCATCCAAACTATATCACTGTATCATCAGGGTTGCTTAAAAAAAAAACAAAAAAACAAAAAAAAAACCTACCACATTAGTGGCTGGAGGTGGCCAGCTGGAGCCAATATTTCCCCTATCTAAATCAGTGCTGGCTATCTGTTTGCGCCTAAGCTCAATTCTCATTGTTAGGTCTGTTCCTTAAGGCCTCAAGCAGCTTCTTCTCTTTGTGTCCAAGAAAATACTTCCTTTAACCTCCAAGATCTTGCCCCGAGCATTCCTGTCAGATGAGATTTGGAAGGTGCTGGGAACATAGCCTTGCCGGCAGTCCCATCAACTTTGTAGCCTCTTGATAAATCTCACATGCACTTCTGACAGTTGCAAGGCAAAACCCCTACCCTCTTTCATTAGTTTGATCCAAAAAGTATCATCATACATCTGTATTTATTACAGATACTGGGATAGCAGCGTTCTTTACTGAGCTTGAGATGTTTATATTTGACGGTTGCTGTGACCGAGGAGCTTTCTCAGCCACAAGAGGAGAATGGTATGCATCAAAAATGACAATAAAACTCCACAGACAACCATTTACAAAGAGAAGAAAAACACACACATTTGACTTCAACTCCACCTTCGCCCACCTGTCGTCTTCTCACACCCTTCACAATCTTCATCGCCCAAGCCCATCCAGTCAGACCCCAGTTGGCCTCCTTCCTCCACATTCTCTTCTCTGAGCGTTTTGCCACATCAGACACCAACACCCCACCTTCAAGTCCTTCCTGAAGACCCTCAACAAAAAAATTATCATCTTGTTCTCCACCTGCTACCTGATTCTCCCCCACATCACGTCTTTGCTCCTCACATTTCAGGTTCCAAATGCAGTTGTCCCAGGTGTGTTCATTCAAGGCAGATGGTGCACCTTGGAGAGAAGGTCTCATGAACATTGTTGGGCCTTAACAAATAGCTTGGACCCATAAATAGCTTGGACCCAGAGAACTGCATGTGGTGTTCTGTTCTATTGGCCTAGAGGGAATCAGTGGCAGAGAAAGTCACTTTTGGGGTTGCTGGAGGGTGGGAAGGGAGAGCAGGGCCAGGAAGACATGTCTGATCCACTGCAAGTACACCTATGAAAATAAACCTGTGGCTGCCCCATTACTGTGGATTTACTTTTCCTAAGAGACATACTGGAGCCCAAAGTTGAGAGTCTTTCAGAAGCATTTAAGAGTCCTTGTCTTGCTATGGTACTTTCTGGTAAAGCAACAAAGCAGACAAAGAAAATAAAAAAAGTCAAGTTGGATTTTAAGGCTAGGCCCTTTTAGGGAAAGGAGAACTTTGGAGACCCAACTAATTTCTTCTGTTTGGAACATTATCATCTTGTGAGGGTCCAAAAGAGCAGAGGGGAGAAAAAACAAGGAAACCTGCAAGCATCTCTCTGGTGCCTCAAATATTCAGACTTCTACAAACTCAAACTCTCTGACCGGGTGGGGGCTATGGATCCCCCCCTTCCAATGCCCCGTGCCCCACCGCCACAAGCTAGAAAAAAGTGGGATAAGCTAGAAAAAAGTGGGATAGACAGCTACACGACCAGATGGATTAACAACTGGCTGACTAACCATACTCAACGAGTAGTTCTCAATGGGTCTAAGTCTACATGGAGAGAAGTAAGCAGTGGGGTACCACAAGGTTCCGTCTTAGGCCCAGTACTCTTTAATATATTCATAAATGATCTAGATGAGGGAATAGAAGGGGAACTCATCAAATTTGTAGGCAACACTAAACTGGCAGGAATAGCCAACACCCAAGAAGAGAGGTTCAAGATCCAAAAAGATCTTGACAGACTTCAACATAAAAAGCCAATGCAATCCTAGGCTGAATTATCTCCTTAGTTCTAGATTGGGTCACTCCTTGATTAGTTTCTATCCATTGCTTCTTGTCCTGTAAGTATCAGGTCATGCTTGGTTTGAAACACTGTTAGCAACTTTCACAAAACAATCCTACATTTCCAGGTTTTGTCCCACTATTGGACTTAAGAGTCAAGAATTCATGTAGAAAGTACATCCAAAGGTGCTTTTTCAAGAAGCAACTGGACTTTCTTGTTTTTCTTTGAAGACATTTCACTTCTCATCCAAGAAGCTTCTTCAGCTTCTTGGATGAGCTGTAGAAGCTTCTTGGCTAAGAAGCAAAATGTCTTCAAAGAAAGACAAGAAAGTCCAGTTGCCTCTTGACAAAGCACATTTGGGACAACTATAACCTAGAATAGATGACTGAGAATCTTCATATACATGAAGGATAAGGAGAAACTTTCTGACAGTGAGAGCGATCAACCAGTGGAACAGAAGTTGCCTTCGGAGGTTGTGAGAGCTCCAACACTTGAGACTTTCAAGAGGAGATTGGACTGCCATTTGTCTGAAATGGTGTAGGGACTCCTGCTTGAGGGGGGGGGTTGGACTAGATGACCTACAAGGTCCCTTCCAACTCTATTAATCTATCTATCTAAGATCTGGGGAGATTGCATCCTCTTGTTTGCCAATACACACACTTTGAGCAACCTCTCTCCCACTCCCCACCTCTCCTGTCTCTGTGTATTTTGGCATACTTTCTCTCCTACTGCATTTGACTGCCAACATTATTAACACGAAGTGTTGGGGGGGAGTGGAAGGGAGACAGAGAGAGAGACACACACACACATACATACTCATGCACACAAGCCTTTGGCTCCTGCAGCAAAACCCATCTCCATCATCACCTCCCCACTGCACAACGCACAATGCACCAACTATAAAGCAAATTTCCCATTTCCTCTCGCCCAGCCAGAAGGGTAGGCGGGAACGCTGGGACCTATTCTTCACTGGCTGGCAAAGGCAGAGAGAGACATATTTGAGGGATGGGGAGGGCAGCTTTTCTCTTCCTTATCTAGCTACCCACAGCCGATGTGAAGTGGGGCATGCGCCCCGTCGCCCCACAGAAGAGCCTCCACCCCCCACAAAGAGATTCCTAGAACTGGAGCCTTTACATGCACATCAACGTTTTTTGTAACCTAAACAGAATAAAGAAGTGGGATAAAGGAGAGGGAGGAGCCGAACATAAGATATGTGTGTGTGTGTCTCCACTCTCCGCGCACACATACACCCATTAGTCACCAGGATTCTTTTATTGTTGCAGCATCTGCCCTGAATTCTCCCTTTTTTTTTAACCCCCCATTGTTTAAACAAGACACAAGAAATGGGGGTGGGAAAGTGTGCTCTCTTTTTCCTCTGCAGAAGACATGTGGCATGGTGATTATTAAATATCTCTTTCGGTGTCTGTCTGCCTGTACGTATGGATGTGTGCGCCTCCCTCTCTTTCACTCATGAGATTAGCACAAATTTAGAGGGTGGGGGGGAAGGGAAAAGTAAAAGGGGGAACAAAGTGGAGAAAAGATTTTTACCCACCCGTGTGGGTAAGGAAAAATACACCATGCCACAGGAGCTGCAGCTGAATTGTTTCGCAATTCAGTCCCCCTCTCTCCCTCACTTTTTCAAACCTTAAATCAGTGGGACGACCCACTCAGTCTGCAAAGATCTCCCTTACTCGCCAAACACAAAACAAAATAATGCTCAAACTGTTTGGAAGAGGCTTTACCTTCCTAATTACCTTGGGGGGATAGGATAGGTAGATTTTTAAAAGCAAAGAGGCGCTAATGAAGGCATGGAGGGGAAAATCCTAAATTTCCTGCAAACAGATCTGCAGAGACGGTTAAAAACATACATTCTCTCTTCGCACGCATTCCCCCAGACAAAAAACACATATTCTTTCAAAGCACAAAAGGAAAGGGGGAAAAAAAACCCGAGACAGTTAAACTGAGCTTAAAGAGATCGGAATATATCACTACCCAAAATATCTCAGCAGATGATGGAGAGTTTCTTTTTGATGTTCAGGGGTGGGGAAGTGAGCAAATGAAAGGGTCAGGGTTAGGTTCCCCCCCCCCCATCTCTAACCATCTCAGTGGGAGATCAAATGAAGAGAGTGGATTCTTCTCAGTCACTCCACTTTGCCTGCCCTGATCACAAGGTAGCCTTTCTTTTCCTTTCCCCAACTTTCAGGTTGTGTTACTTTAAAACCCAGACTGCAATGTTTTAGACTTAGAGGAATTACTCTATATCTGCGGATTCTGCTCCCTCGCTGCCGGAGGCAGAAGAGAGAATCAAGCCAACGGTTTGCTAGCTATCTTCTTCTGCCTTTAAATGCAAGCCGCAATCCTCTCACAGCCAACCTGAAAATAGGTGATCGGGTGGTGGGAGGAAGCAGGCTAAGGCAGGGCGGGGAGGGTTTCACGTAGATGAGGTTTGTCTCATAATCTGAGGGTAGGGCTGTCCTTTCCGATGTATCAACGAGCCTTCCAGCCACGCTAGTCAGAAAATGGCAGGAAAATACCAGGTTGGAGACCAGCCACTTCGAAAGAGTCTCTTTCAAGAAGCTCACCTATCACTGCCAATTGGATTCAACCTTCAGCGGGGGGGGGGGGGGGGGG
>QLTV01000806.1:0-11029 GCA_003457575.1 Thermophis baileyi
ACAACTCCTAGTGATCACAGAAAAGGAAGTGCAAGACCTATTTCATAATCAAAGGCCAGGAAAAGCTCCAGGCCCAGACAAGATAACTCCTTCTTGCTTAAAAGTCTGTGCTGACCAATTGGCCCCCATCTTCACCCGAATCTTCAATAAATTGCTAGAGATGTGCTATGTTCCTTCTTGCTGCAAACGCTCTACTATCATCCCAGTGCCGAAGAAGCCCACCATCAAGGAACTGAACGACTACAGACCAGTTGCTCTAACATCTGTAGTTATGAAAACCTTTGAAAGGCTAGTGTTGTCCCACTTGAAAACCATCATGGAGCCGCTGTTAGATCCCCTGCAATTTGCATACCGAGCAAATAGATCAACAGATGATGCTGTTAATATGGCTCTGCACTACATCCGCCTCCCCTTAATAGTTGTCAGGGGAAAACTTCCAAGCCTGCTAGGGCTTGATTGGTTCCAGGCTCTGGGGCTCAGTGTTACCGGCATCCATTCCACCTGCTGTGATGACCTCGAAACCTTGACCTCAGAGTTCGCCTCGGTTTTCGACGGACAACTAGGTAAATATACTGGGACCCCAATCTCCCTAAATCTTGACCCCAGGGTGGCCCCAATCAGACTCAAGCCCAAGAGAGTGCCTTTTGCTCTCCGTCCCAAGGTGGATAAAGGTGGACTGCATCTCTAACGATCCATCTGTTAAACTACTGAAATTCGCAGATGACACAACAGTTATCGGTCTCATTCGAAACAATGATGAACAGACGGGAGGTTGAACAACTAGCCTCGTGGTGCGACCAGAGCAATCTGGAACTGAACACACTCAAAACCGTAGAAATGGTGGTAGACTTTAGGAGAAACCCTCCCATACTTCCACCTCTTACAATACTAGACAACACAGTATCTACAGTAGAGACCTTCAAATTTCTAGGTTCCACCATATCGCAAGATCTAAAATGGACACTTAACATTAAAAATGCCATAAAAAAGCACAACAAAGAATGTTCTTTCTGCACCAAGTCAGAAAGCTCAAACTGCCCAAGGAGCTGCTGATACAGTTCTACAGAGGAATTATTGAGTCTGTCATCTGCACCTCTATAACTGTCTGGTTTGGTTCTGCAACCCAACAAGACAGACACAGACTTCAGAGGATAATTAGAACTGCAGAAATAACAATTGCTACCAACCTACCTTCCACTGAGGACCTGTATACTGCACGAGTCAAAAAGAGGGCTGTGAAAATATTTACAGACCCCTCGCATCCTGGACACAAACTGTTTCAACTCCTACCCTCAAAACGACGTTATAGAGCACTGCACACCAAGACAACCAGACACAAGAACAGTTTTTTCCTCTCTGCTAAACAAATTATTCCCTCTACACTGTCAAACTATTTACTAAGTCTGCACTACTATTAATCTTCACATCGTTCCCATCACCCATCTCCTCCCACAAATGACTGTATGACTGTAACTTTGTTGCTTGTATCCTTACAATTTATATTGACTGGTTCCTACTATGATTTGATTGCTTATTTGTACCCGGACTATCATTAAGTGTTGTACCTTATGATTCTTGATGAACATACAGTATCTTTTCTTTTATGTACACTGAGAGCATATGCACCAAGACAAATTCCTTGTGTGTCCAATTATTCTTGGCCAATAAAAAATTCTATTCTGTTCTATTCTATTCTGTTCTATTCGATTAGATTTGAGTTTAGTCTAGTCTAGTCTAGTCTAGTCTAGTCTAGTCTAGAACTGTGTAAGTATTACAGTGAATCTAAGGGGCCTCTTTCGAAATTATGGGTGAGGTTCAACTACCCACATATCCTGAAGCAATTTGGGAAACTGAATTGTAAGGGGTGCACAACCCTAAAATTTAGTAATTTTCTCTTCCTGTTTGGGACCCACGATCTACAGTTTTGTTGTCTGGGATACAGAAATATCAGGAAACATACAAGAAAATAATATAGTATTTCTTTGAATTGTAGCTTTCCTTGATTCTGCTCTGGACATTGATTTCAAGGAATCCTCGATCATCTATGACTGTTGAGATTTTAGAAAATATCACTACTTTGTTTGACCAGGTCTCTGTAATAATGAAAGCTAGAAATCTGAATTCTAAACAGTCTGTTTTGAAGTTTCCCAATGCAGGTGAAAATGCACATCTGTTCTTTTGGAAGCAAACCATGCATCTTAATGAAAAATGTTGAATCTCTATTTACACACTGGAGCACTAGCACAGATCATGCATTCCTGAACCAGCTTATTCTTCTCTGGGATATCAACACAAAATAAATTTCCTCAAGAAGCATTCCTATAATATAAAAAGTAATTATATGTGTAGACAGGCCAGGAAAGCATACAAGCAACCACTGACATTGTGGTGCTCAAATCAGTTGCCCATTTACATCCATTTGGTTTTTTTTTTCAATCTGCCTTTTACAAACTGCAATATATCACCTTATGTAGCTGCCATGAATGATGAATAAACACAAAGCATTAAAAATATATTTAATTTAGATGATGAAACCCATGTGTTTCACACAGTAATTGATTTTTTCTCCTTAAATAGGAAAGTCACTTCTATGCGCAAATTCCCAAAGCCTCTTTGGAACAGATCTTGAATTTTTTAGAATTCTCAGGGCTCTGAGGATTAGCTACTTAATTTGCTCTTCATTAATAAAGGGAGTTCCAATTCCATTTAACAGTAGTTCAATTTCTTCATTTCTTTCTGAGCGCAGGGATGGTACATCATGTTGTAAAATGAAGTCCTCTTGGGTGTTTCTTTTTAAATATCAGATTTTCAGGCTTGCCATAGTTACAGTTTTGTCTGTTTGGCAGGGCTTCGCCTACTATTGAGCTGAGTGAGATGCTGGGAAGAAGGGAATTAATTAAAATTAAGCTTTTGATTAAAAGAGCCGTGTAGGCACCCCATTAGCTGACTGCCCTTAGGCACAGAGAATAATGCTATTCTGTTCCTAGATAAAAGAAGATTCGAGTATTAGTGAAGTGAACTTTTATATGTGAAGGAAGTCTTCATGATAGAAACCATAATTTCTGAAGGGATGATTCTTCCAGTGTAAGAAGGAAGGAAGGAAGGAAGGAAGGAAGGAAGGAAGGAAGGAAGGAAGGAAGGAAGGAAGGAAGGAAGGAAGGAAGGAAGGAAGGAAGGAAGGAAGGAAATATCTGAAGGGATGACTCTTCTGGTGTATATTTACAGTATATCAGAGTAATGGAATCATCTAAGGGAGTCCTGCTAACAAAAACCTTTCAGTGTAACACCAAGGCTGGCTGGGGAATTCTGGGAGCTGAAAGTTGCCAAGATCTTAAAGTTGCCAAGATTGAGAAATATGAGACTGAGAAAAATGATACAGCTGCTTTAAGGAATCCACTCATTAAAATAAGGCAACATTAAGAGGGTTTAAATGTAATATAAATGTATTTGATGGTTAATTCATCCCTTAAAGGAGATGAACAGATATTAAACCAGGAAATGGATATAGATTCCCCCCCCCCCCGGATATACAAAAGGGT
Organism: Thermophis baileyi; assembly: GCA_003457575.1. Classification (NCBI taxonomy): domain Eukaryota; kingdom Metazoa; phylum Chordata; class Lepidosauria; order Squamata; family Dipsadidae; genus Thermophis; species Thermophis baileyi. The sequence continues at coordinate 3,540 of QLTV01000806.1, forward strand.
CCTGCTAAGATTTGGAAGGACATTTTTAGAAGTGACAAATAAAAAGGTAAATTTTACTTTTTGATACAAAAGACATTCTGAAGGATTTTTTTCTTTGTGATGAGCAGTAAACTACCTCTGGAACTTTTGTTTGTGAAGGGATTAAAGAATATTTTTTTAAAAATCAGGGAAGATTTATAAGTTTGGCTTGTTCAACCAGGGTTTCAAAAAAAAGATACATCTAGTTCCTCTTACTGGACTTTTGCTGACAAAGATTATTGACATAGCATTTGGACTTTGTTTTCCTAAAAAAATTATCTAAAAAATGAGCCATGGGGAAAGGAAAGAGTATGTTTTATTCGGAAAAGGTGATAAGTTACTAAAATTGTTTTTACCTGCTCATTACTTTATCTGCCTCACTTATAATTCTTAATAAAATTATTCCAAAAAGAAGCAAGTTTTAAGTGTCACCTTTTTTCACACACACATAAATGCCCGAAAAAAGTTAGCTACTTTAAAATAGTTATCCGCATAGTGTGCACAGCACTGCAAAACATATTTTTTACAACTTTCTTATAAGAATTGTTTATTTCCACGAGACAAAGAAAAATGAATACAAAATTGCTTGGTGCCAAGAAATGTCACCAACACTATTGCTGGGATGTAAGAAATAGGACTCCAAGAACTGGGTTGCCATATCTGAATGACATTAGGTAAAGACCATTCTCTTTGCTGCCATCTAGTAGTTAATTGTTCCTAACACTCACATTCTGATAAGGGGTCCTTATTTCAACCCTGAATTATTCTCCTTTATTGGTACATTTTAAGTCAAGTTTTTTTTTTATTTATATATAAGTATTTTGAATACAGTGTATTATCCGGACATTCCATTTTACAGAAGAAAAAAAGAAAAAGTAACAGATATAATGATAGTAATAAAAATAGTAGTAATAGTAATAGTAATAGTAATAGTAATAGTAATAATAATAATAATAATAAGGAGAGGAGAGGAGAGCAGGGGAGGGGAGGAGGAGAGGAGAGGAGAGGAGAGGAGAGGAGAGGAGAGGGGAGGAGAGGAGAAGAGAAGAGAAGAGAAGAGAAGAGAAGAGGAGAGAAGAGGAGAGAAGAGAATAGAAGAGAAGAGAAGACAAGAGAAGAATAATAGTAATAGTAATAGTAATAGTAATAATAATAATAATAATAATAATAATAATATTCTAACCTTATTTATAATTATATTAGCTTATTTATAATCCTATTAATTATATTAGCATACTTATAGTTATAAACAACATTCATATTTTACTTAAACATAACAATGCTCTTTCTTCATCTAATTTCTACCTCTTATCTCTAACCATTGGTAAAACCTATTCCACGTTAAATAATACTCTGTATCTCCTTTATCTTTTATTTTCAGTGTCAATCTATCCATCTTTGCACAATTCAATATTTTCCTAATTATATTTTCATCTGATGGGATGTTCTCATTTTTCCAATATTGTGCAAATACAATTCTCGCGCTGTCAATACATGTAGCATTAAGTATATAATCCCTTTGTCATAGCTTTCTGGTATTATACCTAATAAAAATATTTCTGGCTTTAAATCTATATGCTGCTTAATCATCTTTTCCAACCATGTATGTATTTTCATCCAATATTTTCTTGCTTTCATACATGTCCACAACGTATGATAATAGGTACCTGGAGTCTGATTACATTTCCAACATTTGGCAGAAATGTTGTTAAACATTTTTGCTAATCTTGCCAGTGGCTTTATTGGTACCTTCTGATAACCAGATCCAGAGGCCTATCTCCAAAGGATTCACCTCTCAAAAAATCCCATGTAGACTAGGAGTGACATGATAGCAGTGTTCCAATATTTGAGGGGCTGCCACAAAGAAGAAGGGGTCAACTTATTTTCCAAAGCACCAAAAGGCAAGACAAAAAGCAATGGATGGAAACTAATCACTGAGAGAAGCAACCTAGAACTAAGGAGAAATTTCCTAACAGTGAGAGCAATTAACCACTGGAACGGCTTACCTTCAGAAGATGTGGGTGCTCCATCACTGGAGATTTTTTAAGAAAAGACTGGATAGCCACTTGTCTGCAATGGTATAGGGTCTCCTGCTTGAATAGGGGGTTGGACTAGAAGATCCCCAAGGTTCCTTCCAATTCTGTTATTCTGTTCTGTTCTGTTCTATTTTGTTCTGTTCTAGATGCCAAGATGCATCGATATGGTTACCTAGCCCAGTATTGAAAACTCTTCAAGAAAATAGTGAAGCTGAAGGAACATAAAGAGTTCAAATCACTACATGTTTGGCCAACATAAAATGTTCCTAGGCTATAATTTTAAGGGTAGTTGAAATGTTTCTTATCTTCATTTCTATAAATGCAATGGGAATTAATAGCAATAGCACTTAGATTTATATACTGTCCCAAGGATGCTTTACAGCACACTCTGGGTGATTTACAATGTCAGCCTATTGCCCCCAACAATCTGGGTCCTCATTTTATCAACCTCGGAAGGATGCAAGGATGAGTCAACCTTGAGCTCACCATTCAGGAATTGCAAATTTCAATTACAATAATAACAATGTTATTATGACAATAATTAAAAGGAGACAAATACTATATATAAAACTACCATCACAAAATTGTTGGCATATTCAAAAATGATAACCAATAATATATAAATTTCCATGAAAGCCTGCCCATGGAGGAGTCTTGCTTCCTTCCACTTTTCTTTGTAAAACAAAGGGGATTGGCTATCAGCAGGGCAAGAGTTAGATTATTTTAATGCTTCGCTTGACTGTTCTGGCCTAATTGTAGCTGTCTAGCTTAATTCCTTCCCATCAATTCTACCACCAGGTTTCAAGATGTGTGAAGTAAGAGGGTTAATCCCTGAACCTTTGCAATGAACAAGTAAAAGAAGTATTGATAAATCTGATCATACCCATGGGCCCTGGTGTAGTAAACTAGATGAGTTGGAGTTGTGAGATTATTGAAAAGTGACATAGTTAACTAACCCCAAAGTATTTACATTTAGTTCAAGGCTTAAACTAAAGTCTTCACCCGATAAACCAGCTTTCCTTGGATTCTATAACCTTAGCAGAGAGATAACTGTCTCTTCCATCATTCATGGTCAAGAAAATGTCCTAAAGCAGCCTTCTAACACAGGGCTTCCTTAAGCACTCCATCACTGTGAACTTTTCAAATGTCATGTATGTAATGGGGAAAATGTTTTGTTCTGAATCCAGAATAATCCATTTGGTCTCAGAGGTTCGGGACCCAGAGCCATGGTTTGGCAGAAACAAAAGTTTGGCAGAACGTTAGGTGGCTTGGGTTATTCTAGTTTTGGGCAAAACAAAGTCTGTAGTAGGTGAATCCAAGGTCCCTTCTAACTCTGTTATTCTGCATTCTATTCTTCATAGGACAGGTTGGTGTGCATTAAGCTCTCTCTCCCCTTCACAGTTGATAGCAAAGTATATACTAACCCCATGATGGCGAACCTATGGCACGGGTGCCACAGGTGGCATGCGGAGCCATATCTGCCGGCACGCGAGCCATTGCCCTAGCTCAGCTCCAACGCACATGTACGTGCCGGCCAGCTGATTTTTGGCTCGCGCGGAGGCTCTGGGAGGGCGTTTTCGGTCTCCGGAGGGCCTCTGGGGGGGCGGGGGAGGCCGTTTTCGCCCTCCCCAGGCTCCAAGAAAGCCTCTGGAGCCTGGGGAGGGTGAAAAATGGGCCTACCGGGCCCACCAGAAGTTGGGAAATGGGGGAGGGGGAGGTCGTGCGCGCATGTGTGTGGGGTGGGGATGCACGAGGGGGTCATGCGTGCATGTGCAGGGGGCATGACGTGTGGCGGGCATTGAATTATGGGTGTGGGCACACGCGTGCGTGCGATCGCACATGCGCACGTGCTTTCGGCACCAGAGGGGAAAAAGGTTCGCCATCACTGTACTAACCTATCAATTGTATTTTCCCAGCACCTTTCCCTCCCTTGGTTGTTGATGTTCTTGGCTTTTTTTTCTGCTCCTTGAACCACTTCTAGCTTCATGCCATGCATGGGCCCATCAACCAGATCTTCCATGTTTAGCTTCAAGGATCTTCAAGCACACAACTGTTCATATACAAAGAATATATTGGAATCTCTAGTCCCTACATTTGTCCCTACAGACCTCTCGGAGAAAATATGAAAGGAGCAGAACAAGATGGTGATAGAAAACTCCCCCTTTAATTTGTCTAAAGTAAAGCCAAACCCAGTTGTGTCACTGTAGATGTTTTACATTTTCAGAAGGGAATAAGAGGGTTGCCACCTCTCTACTAAGCCACTTCAGATTAATTCTCTACATCCTTTTGTGTCCTCAGTTGCCCTACAGAAATAAATCAAATTCAGGACTAGGCAACAATATCCACTGACAGTCAGCCAGTTCTTCTCATGTGTGTCAAATATATCCATCAATTTTCCATATATGGGAACAGCTCTTAGAAGTGAGTATTAAGTAGTGGCATATTAAACACTGCCTGTCATTAACTCACTGATGCACAAACGTCTCTTTCTCTCTCACACTCCTGCCAAATCCCTAATGCTGCTAGATTGTTCTGCTGAGATCTTAAGCTGTGTTTGTTAATTATGGTAAAAAGGTCCTTGAAACAGATACGACTGAGAAACTACTCGATAAAAGCACTCTTTTCCAGAAGCACCTTATGAAAAAGAGGCACTTGTTTGGGTTAGCAAAGTGTTACAATAACGGTTACGTTTCCACCCAGCTCTCTTTCTCTGGGCCAATTATGCATCAATAAGGTGAACTCCTGGAAAGTCCAAAAGGTGACTGCTGGGACAGATGATGATTAAACTTCAAGAGAGAGTTTTTCCCATTATCCCATAACCCCACCAAGCTGTCTATTACCTGGGAGGGGAAAGCCCATATCTGAAACAGCTTCCTTCAACCTCCTACTTCCGGTTATTATTATTTTTTGTGCAAATGCTGTAGTTGTATTCATCCTTGTGAACCACACTGTGACCAGAGGCATAAACCATAATGTGTGTGAATGCTAGGAAGTACAACTCTTACTGTGATTTTGTACCATGGAAATTGCTGAGACCCCCATTCTAATTCACCTGGAAAATGTATAAAACCTCTTGAATGAATATGTATGCCTGGACATGATTTGGAGATTATGGTATGAATCCAGACTGAGTTATATTTGGAATAGAGCTATAAATATCACTACAACTTAAGACAGCATGACTGTTTTAGACCGACTGATTTAAATGGACTGACTCTAAGTCTGACCCAAACCTATTCTGTAGATTCAGCAATGTACACAATTCTATTTTAACCTATTACTTTGTGTACATCTTTCCTCTCTTCACGTGAAGCTCTGACGCTTTGTCCATTTCTCTATTCAGTACACATAAGCCTCAGTCTGATTCAATTATCTAAATTTTTCACAGCGATAGAGGACTGGAGAGATGCTGCTGTGAAATTTCTGATTCCAAAGATGCTCTTTGTTTCTCTCATATACCTTGTCTCCATTTATCCAAGGGAAGACCTAGGTCAAGGGCTCTTTAATCTCTTTTTCTGCAGTGAGAGGCCTTGGCAAGGCTCTTCCTCTTGATATACACTTAGCCCACTCACTTGAAAAGCACTTAGTTTCTTGTAGAATCCATGCCATGAGAAGTAAGAGAAGGGTCTGGGAACGCATCCACCGATATTCAGATTGGAAAGGAAGGAGCAAAACAGCCCTTTGCACTCAGCTCCAGGGGATGGAACAATTTGGTGACCCTTTATCCATGCTCATTTGAGGGGAAAATGTTAAAAATAAAAGAGGATATATTTATTTAGAAAATGATTTCTAAATGGTACTTTTACATTCTTAGCAATGCTATATGTTTTCAATGAAGCAAGCTGCAAGGATTTGAAGCTGGAAAAGGGTGCTACTGTTCTCAAGACTTTCTGAAGGACTGAGGTGGGTTTTTTTGTTTTTTTAAGATTGGCAAAGTGGTCAGAAATTGTACCAGATTTTTTAAAGTGCAAAGAGAAGTCTAAGAGCTCAAGCAATATCTCAGAGTAACTCACCAGATTTCCATTATCTTCTTACGTGTGCACCCTCATCCACGTTTATTCATCTTTGAAAGGTAATTTAAACATCCAAAGAAGAGAAAAGAAAAAGAATGCAAAGATACAGACTCTAAAATCAATATGTCAACTTAGAACTGTGCTTCCCTTTAATGTGTCTGTTGCAGTATATTAAAGTTTACCTTTTGAATCACATATGTATTGACTTAATTACATAAATATTGACTTAGCTTTATATGAAGCCCTTTTCAGGTTCGATATAACCACAATGTCAATATTTGTTGCATGTAGCAATGCTGAACTTCAATGCTAATTTTCACTGATATTATTACTCACTGAATATATAATACAGAGCAAATACTGAAATGACATCCTGACTGATAAAAAAAAAATGCATCTAATTAGGAAGTACTGAAGAAGCCATTTGCTGAATCACAGACTGCCATTAGCTTGGATTATCGTTCTACCATTTCTGGTTTAAGACATGTTATTCTTAATATCTAAAAGAAATAGAGGAAAAAATAAAACAGGTTGAATAGGCTGTCATGTGTTTTAGAGGACAAGCCTATATTTTATTTGGTTTGTAGTCCCAAAGGTGCTTTTCCAAAAGGCAACTGGATTTTCTTGGTTAGTTCCTTGAAAATGTTTCGCTTCTCATCCAAGAAGCGTCTTCAGTTCTAAACTGAATGGTAGGGAATGGGCCAGTGCACTAGATGGGACAGTGACTCCCTTCATTTTTGGTATCCTGAGAAGCTGAGAAATAAGTAGAACAGAGGAACAGGATAGTTTTTTCCCCCGTCTTAACTCTTTCTTCTGTCCTCACAAGCAAAGAATATTGTCCAACCATAGTAAAATAGTATTGGTGTTTTATGACATCTTCTGAACTTATTCAAATTTGTATCTCAACCTCTAGTGAGATCAGTTTCATCTGTCTTTGTTCACTCCTTATTCAGGAATTTTATCCCCTTTTCTTATAAAAGTTTGTAAAGACTAGCATGTGGGAAAAGACAAGGAATCTGACGGTTGATGAGCGCAGATGAGCTTTGGAGTTTCAAAAACATACCAAATCTGAAGATGGTCCCACTCCCTTTTGGTTTACAATTTGAGAGTCCTCTTGGATCTACCACTGATGATCAATAACAAGAAGGGTACTTTTACCAATTTTGTTAAATTAGAATTTCCATTTCAGGAGGACAGAAATGTGGAGCCAGTAATGAATGTTTGAGTGATCTAAAATTGCATTACAATAATCTATTCTTCTTAGGGCATCTTTTGAAGATACTCTGGAAACTCCAAATAATCCAGAATTAAGGACTATGGATGATAGATGGCACTTCTAATAAATGCATAGAATAGAATAGAATAGAATAGAATAGAATAGAATAGAATAGAATAGAAGAGAATAGAATAGAATAGAATAAAA
>QLTV01000806.1:12004-48829 GCA_003457575.1 Thermophis baileyi
GTTGTTTAGTATTGTAAGAGGTGGAAATATGGGAGGGTTTCTCCTAAAGTCTACCACCATTTCTACGGTTTTGAGTGTCTTCAGTTCCAGATTGTTCCGGTCGTACCACGAGGCTAGTTGTTCAACCTCCCGTCTGTATGCGGTTTCATTGTTGTCTCGAATGAGACCAATCACTGTTGTATCATCTGCAAACTTCAGTAGTTTAACAGATGGATCATTTGAGATGCAGTTATTGGTATAATCCAGAATTAAGGACTATGGATGATAGATGGCACTTCTAATAAATGCATTGTCATTTCTGGTAACAGCTTCCTTAATTACCAGATGGTTTCTGGGTCCAATTCAAGTTCCTTGAATGGGCTATCTTATGGGACCAGATAACATAAAAAACCCATTACCCCATATTGTTCACCCTATATGTTTCAAGCTTAGCAGGTCTCATTATGGATATGCTTAACTATTATTGCTATTTCCCTCTTGGGATCTTGACTATGAAGCGGTCCTTTTTTTAACTTCTTCTTAGTATAATAATTAATATAAGACGACATTTAAATTTTGCATCCAGTTTGGTCACCACGATATAAAAGAAGATGTTGAGACTCTAGAAAGAGCATAGAGAAGAGCAACAAAGATAATTAGGGGGTTGAAGGCTAAAACATATGAAGAATGGTTGCGGGAATTAGGTATGGCTAATCTAGAGAAACAAATGAGTAGAGGTGACATGATATTCTAATATTTGAGGGGCTGCCACAAAAAAGAGGGGGTCAACTTATTTTCCAAAGCACCCGATGGCAGGACAAGAAGCAATAGATGGAAACTAATCAAGGAGAGAAGCAATCTAAAACTAAGGGAAAATTTCCTGACAGTGAGAAATATTAACCAGTGGAACGGCTTCCCTCTGGAAATTTTGGGTGCTCCATCACTGGAGATTTTTAAAGAAGAAAATGGATAGCCATTTGTCTGGAATGGAATAGGGTCTCCAGCTTGAGCAGTGAGTTGGACTAGAACACCTCCAAAGTCCCTTTCAGCTCTGTTATTTTGTTATTCTATTTGGACTTTCAAGATCCCTTCAATTCTGTTACTCTAATATACAAAGAAAAAAATGAAAAAGAAAAAAGAAAAACAAGACATGCTATGACACACACACACAAAATCATTAACCTTGATTTTTAAGCACATAATTAAACCTAACAATATTAAAACACATTCATCATTCATTTCAATGCAATGGTAAAGAGCCAGCCCATAAATAGAAAGTGAACACATATCCAGGCCTATATATCTGGGACAGCTCTATCTCCCCAACTTAGAACAGTGATCTTCTAAACTTTTGCCAGATATAATAAATCCATAATTATATAAAGAATTATGTTTAGACATTTCCATCAACTCCTCCTGAATACAATTCTTCATCTCTGTGTAAATATATACAAACTTTATATACAATACTAAATCCATTTTTCCTATTTGCTAACATAAGAATATATATATCTCCAACTTGTCACTGATTCATAATCCCAACAGTCCTCCTCGATTCCCACCAATGGTACAATTTATCCCAGATTTCAAAATATTCCGATTCGTTCTTATCTTTCAATTCCATCGTAAGCCTGTCCATTTCAGCACAAGACAGTATTTTATGTAATATCTCTTCCTCTGTGAGAGTTTCTTTGTTCTTCCATTTTTGTACAAAAGCCAATCTAGCAGCAGTCAAGATATGCAACATCAAATTAACTATTCCCTTGTCATATTTATCTATGGTTATACCATAGAAATGTGAAAATTTTCCCTACCGGTTCTGTGGGCGTGGCTTATTTTGTGGGCGTGGCTTGGAGGTCAGGTGGGTGTGGCTTCAGGTGGGCATGGCCATGTGGTCATGTGACTGGGTGGGCGTGGCCATGTGGTCATATGACTGGGTGGGTGCAGCCAATTTAGCAGTCCATTTTGCCAGGGAGCAGGGGGTTGGACTAGATGACCTCTGAGGTCCCTTCCAGCCTTTGCTGTGCTGTTTCAAAGCATCCTCTGAAGCTGTGTCTAGTGCCAGCCACGTTTGTGGTCCATCGTCCCTCCCTCCCTCCCTCCTTTCTTTTTCTTTCTTTTGTGGGAAGCAACCCCCCCCCCAAATAAAATATTACTCATAATAAAAAAAAAAAAGAAAAACAAGGAAAAATCAAGATACTAACGAAGAACCTGCCTGAAGCTCATTCCACATTCCTGCCCGATACAGATAATGAGATAATGACCGTATAGAAAGTGGAAGCATGACGTTTGGCTCCATTCACACAAGCAGGCAAACAGATCCCTAGAAAACCCATTCAAGACGGGATATTTTGAAATTTCCCCATGGCAAGATTTGGCAGCTAACAAAACACAGTAGTAGAATCAGAATAAGCAGGTCATACGTGCCTCCTCAATGTGTAGACGTGTGAAGAAAAATATGCTCTAAATCAGGGGGGTCCAACCTTAGCAACATTAAGACTTGTGGACTTCAACTCCCAGAATTCCTCAGCCAGCCATGTGGCTAACTTTGGAGAATCCTGATTTAAAGAGACAGCATTTGTTTTTCTTCTTTGCCAAGCGATCTCCTGGCTGGAAAGTGAGTCCTGATTTTTTACTTCTAACACCTGCCTCTTTCTTTCTTTCTCTTTCTTTCTCCCTTCCCTTCCCTCCCCCCCTCTTTCTTTCTTTCTCTCTCTGTTTCTTTCTTTCAGGGGAACCGGCAGGGAAAATAGGCTTTAAAAGGTTTTTTAAAAAAACAGGAAGTGATGATGTCGGGGCAGGTGGGTGGAGCCTCGCACTGCCATCCCGGTTCTCCGAACCAGCTGCTGCAACCGTTACCTACTCGCCCAAATGGGGCCAAACCGGGAGGATTTCACCCCTGGGTTATACCCAATAAAAAAAGTTCAGGTTTTAGCTCTATCTCCAACATTAATATTTTTTCCAACCATTGTCTTATCATATTCCAAAAATCACGGGCTTTAGAACACTCCCACCACATGTGGTAATAGGTCTCTGGTGATACTTTGCATTTCCAAAACATAGGTGAAAGATTTGAGTCCATTTTGGCTAACCTCGTGGGTGGGAAATGCCATCTGTAGAACATCTTATAAAGATTTTCCTTATATGAAGTGGCTAAGGTGAGTTTCCTGTTTCTTTCCCACAATTCTTGCCAAATATGTAAATCAATGTTGAAGCCGAAATTCCTACTCCACGTTAGCATAGTTTCCTTGACCTGCTCTTCATACATCGCCTGATCTAGAAGGTAGTGGTATGTTTTTTTAATCATTTTATCTTCAGTTCCTAATAATATTTTGTCTAACTCTGTCGACTCTAATTTTACTATATCTTCTTCCTGGAGATTTTTTTCTTGATTTCAATTCTCCTCTCTCGTCTAATATGTCTTTATACGTTATTACTTTTCCTAGTTGTATGAACATTGGATGTGTGTACAATGTTGATATCCAATTTGGAATTTGCATATAATTTTGTTGCTTAATTTTGACCCAAACATCTACTAATGCTCGTCTAATATAATGCCTCCGGAAGTACTGGTGAACCTTATATTTCTCTTCCCATAGTATGGTATTCAGGAGGAGTTGATGGAAATGTCTAAACTGGAATGCTGCATCATGTCCAATGTTTTTTCTTTCTTTCTTTTATTGTATTATAAATAAAAAACTAAAAAAAAAAGAATTATGAAATATTTTCCTGCTGGAACTGAGATTGGGCCTTCCTTTGTTATAGTTTACAGTAGTTTCACCTAGGAGGTCTTTCGGTTTTTAAAGAGCTTTTAGCTCTTTAGCTTTTTAATGGTTTTTACTTTACACAAATATTTATGTACTTCAGAAAACCATGAAATGGGAAGGATACACGAAATGGAGAGTATGCAAAAAAAAATAATGTTTAAAAATAAATAAAACAAAGATGCTTTATCGTTCCCTTAAAACACTGGGTGGGAAGAACACCTAATTAAAGCTTTCTTTATGAGTAGAAAACAGACTTATTATTCAATTATTCCCCTCTCTCTTCTCCTCTCATTGTCATAGACAGAGAAGTGGTAGTTTTGCTTTTTGGAGACTAACCTCTTGTCTTTCTAAAGTCTTCACAAGAATAAAATGGCCCATGAAACCTCAGCAATATCTAGATCAGAAATATTTAGCCTACAACCCAGGATGATGTGTATCTTATCAGATACCATCTCTGTCCCCCTGAAGTCCTCTAACTTGCAAGTTTTTTGGTGGCAGGTTTTCAGGTGACTCTCACCCACCGTTCTGCTTGCAATCTGCCTAAGAAGAAAAGGCTTGTTGTTTCCATGACTTGTGACTTTCTGATGGCTTCTCCATTGACTTTGTTTGTTGGAAGCCTGCAGAAGTCACAAGTCACGGTCATGCGAGGTCCTCACTTGACAACCCACAGTCCTCACTTAATGATGGCAATGGGAACTGCAAGGATTGCCATCTCTAAGTGGTGCAGTCATGTGACATTGCATTTACAGCTGTATAGATTAGTGATGGAAATTCCAATCCCAATTGCCATCATAACCTTGGAAATTTAAACCTGTATGAGCAACTTCTGACTTGAGTAATCTTTGGTCCCTTCCTTTCCTCTGAGAAAGGCTTTCTAATGTGAGCTACCAGTTAATGCCAGATGCCAACAAAGAGAAGCCTACAGAGAAAACACTTGATAGTGTGGGAAGGAAACTCCATCTGGTTCAGTTCCAAGCTGGGAGAAAGACACTGGAAATAAGATGGAGGATGATTGGAAAGAAAGACTCTGTTTATTGGTGAGCAGAACCAACACACACGCAGCGTGCAGTTCAGGGGCAGCTGACCAAATTGTTGAATGAGTGGATGGATCTTTATAGGTTTCTGTGACATTGAAGTTTGAACTGTTCTGGGGATTGTGCAATGAAGGGGCTTGTGCCTTTTGCTAAACGGTGGTGGGTTAATCTATTATGTCCTAAAAGGTCATGTCCTACCCTCAGAGGTGGGTTCCTCCCGGTTCGGACCGGTTCTATAGAACCGGTAGTAACTTGGCGGCCTGGGTCACTAGTGCCACGCCCCCGAACCAGTTCTTTCGGCGGCACCATAGGTGCTGCCATCTTGTTTTTTGCTTCTGCGCATGCGCAGCTTTTTTTAAGCACTGTGCATGCACGAAGCGCGCGCGTGAGCGCCCACGCAACACGTCACTGAGCAAACCAGCAGCTCCGAAAAGCAGAACCCACCCCTGCCTACCCTTCCTAATCCCATCAACCTGGAGTTGAAGATGTTTTGTTTATGAATAGATTGGCCCGGATTTCTTAATGGTCCCAAAATCTCCATCTCTAAAGATTTCTGCTGGAAGCTGTTTTACAATGCAGGAAATTGGGGCTGGAGCATGTTTCTCCATTTCTCCCTTTGGGGAAATATAATATTCTGCTTCTTTTAATATCCCCCAAAATACGGTATTTCATTCTTCAAGGGGAGGGAGGGCTTCCCACAATTGGTTCCCCCTTTCAGCTTATATAAATGTCCCACCCTTTTATGCTCTCTGGCTGTAACTTAGCTCATCTGTCCGGGCAATGAGCTAAGTTGCAGTCAGACAGCACAGAAGGGGTGGGGCAGTTAATTTACTTTATATTTATTTATTTTATTTTATTTATTTTATAAAATTTATATGCCGCCCAACTCTTGAAGGACTCTGGGCGGCTTACATCATAAAAAAATAAAACATATAAAAACAATTTTTAAAAAACCCATCCATATTTAAAATAAAACATTCACACAACCATGCATGGGCCAATCAGAACCACTATTGGCCCCAGGCCTGCCGGAAAAGCCAGGTCTTAACGGCTTTACGGAAAGCCAGTAAGGTGGGGGTAGTACGGATCTCGGGGGGAAGTTGGTTCCACAGAGTCGGAGCGGCTACAGAGAAGGCCCTCCCCCGTGGTCAAGGCGGTCACGTAGATAAACTGGTCCTGAGCCATGTAGGGCTTTAAAGGTAACAACCAACACCTTGAAATGTGACCGGAGCGCAATCGGCATCCAGTGCAGCTCGCAAAGGATTGGCACTTGTGTGGGTGTACCTTGGCACACCCACGACTGCTCGCGCAGCTGCATTCTGGACCAGTTGTAGTCTCCGGACACTCTTCAAGGGTAGCCCCATGTAGAGCGCATTGCAATAGTATATAGGCTGAAAAGGATACCCTATCAAGTGTTTTCTCTGTAGGCTTCTCCTTGTTGTCATCTGGCATGCCCTTCAACCTTCTTCTCCAACCTTCCCATTCTTGCCCTTTTTTTTTTCAGAGGACAGTTTATGCTTATGCAGTTTATGCAGTTTATGCACTTGAATCTGCAACCACGTAATTCTACATACTGTAAATAATAAAGTATATATTCACATTTACCAAAAAAAAAAATGAGTTGTGCTTAACTTTATCTCGTGTACAGATTGTGTCAGCTTCCGTTCAGTAAGCTGAAATATATCATTTGAGTGGGGGTACATAAATTTCCATACAAGGGGATGGTCCCAAGAGGATATTGCCCCCCCCCCAAAGTCCCATCAACCCCAATCATTCATAACCCTGGCTGAGTCTAGAAGACCACATTTTCTTACCCCTATATTTTTGTTCCTTTAAATGTTCTTCATGTCTAGGCTTGATGGTTATTAGATTAAGGCTAGATAAGTAGTTTTCATCCCTCTGATCATTTTAACATTTATTAAGTACTCTAATTAATGTATGAAAATCATCAGCACATGTGGTTCACTACTGATTTTAGACAGCTTTAAGGAAAGATTAGGGATAAAAAGCATTAACAATGAGGTGCCAGGGTTATTAGCCACGATAAATTGTTATCTCTACATCCAAGCTGTTTGCCACTGGGTGTATGAAAAGCAAAGCAAGGCTCTTTGGTCTTGATATGAAGGCATCTGTTTGATCATGATGCAAAGGAGGAAGCTGACCTCTAAGTTCCTTTAATCTCTGCAGCAAGATTACTATGTGCTCAAAAGTGGAAAGCTCTGATACTATCCACAAGAGAGGAATGTTAGTGAAGATGATGGAACTTTCACAGATGGCTAAATTGACATCCCTGATTAGAAAAAAGACACTATCTACATTTATGCAGTGGTGGGATTCAGCTGGTTTGCACTGGTTCAAGTGAACCGGTTGTTAAATTACCCACCCACCCCCGCTATCAAAGTGGATCCTGGATGCTGCACTGCAATGGAGAAACGGGCACCCAAGAGGCCGGCATGAGGGAAGGAGAAGGCTGCTTTCCCTGTTTCTTCTCCCTGCTCCTCCTTCTCCCCTCGTGCCGGCCGCTCCATTTCCCATTCTCCATTGCAGTGCAGCACAGCGCAGCGCCCAGGATCCACTTTGATAGTGTGTGTGGGGAGGTGTAATTTAACAACCGGTTTGCCCAGGGTCGGGTTGTCCATCGCGAACCAGTTGTTAAATTAATTGAATCCCACCACTGCATTTATGGCTAACTGGAAGCCCCTTATAGGATTTTTGCATGAAATGGAAAAAGGTACTCATGATTTGTGGGTTTGATTGTTAGAAAAATAATTACTGGTAGATAATTGAAAAAAAATGAACTATTTTTATGTAACCATAGAGTAAGAGATAATTTCCTAAATGTACTGGCATTTGTTGCAAAGGAAATTGGAAGCTTCCTTTATTCCTTTTTCTTCTTTTTTTCTGGATTTTGGTCTTTTTCTTTCTTTTCGCTCTTTCTTTCCTTTATTCTGCATTGGTGTTTGTTAGGTTTAATAAATAAAGTTTGTTAAAAAAAAAGTGTTCCTTTCACCCGATTCTTCTGTATTCATCTTATGTTCTTATGAATCCTCATCTCAGCTCTTTCTCACACACACATAGACACATTGCGTGCTAACTACAATTCTTTATTCAGTTCAGGATTGCTCTTTCTCAATTATTCACTGAAAATTTAAAAAAAGAAATTGAAGCATTCTTGGCTCCAGTTATATCTTTTTGGAACTCATGGGTTCTTTTAATATCTTAGAAGACATTAGATTCAAATTAAAGTTACTCAACATTTTGTCAAAGAGATTGGCTGTAATTGCTCAAAATATAATGAGGTGGACTAAGGATAATGACATATTTCAGTTTAAATTAGAGGATGGCAAAGAGGGGGAAATGAGACACTAGAAAAGGTGCTGAAGTTCACGGAATAAAATTTAAAGAATCAGGAGAATAATGTCACGTTAAGGGCCAGTTCTGGCAAAAGATAATCACTTTTGAGACAGTTACCACCAATACTGTGGTTGTGTGTGGTGGCCATTCCTATTAATCACTCTGATTTTATGAAAAAAAGTGTAAGGGTCTTGATTCTGGCTTTAATCGCTATAAATTTTCTGTAATACACTGTTTTAAGATGCATCATTTTCAGCTCCAGATTTCTTTATGATAATGTCTGAACAAGCAGATTAAACTCAGTGAGTTCAGATTGCAACAACCTTTAATTGGTTCAGAAGTCAAACAACTCACTACAATAAAAGTAATATATATTTGGATGTATATTTCCTAACAAGCCATTTTTGTGCACGGCAACCCCTAACATGTTTCTTCAGATATTTCTGAGCCAAAAATTGCATCCCTGTCTCTTGATGGCATGAACTAAACATAGCATTCAAACTAGAGTTGATCACATAAAAATGGAGAGAATTCCTGACCATATATATTCAAAAATATAACTTTTTTTTCTCAAAACCTCATTGAGCATTTGTTATCAGTCACTTTTTGTAATCTTTTCCTTCTCATGGATGTTATTTCTATTTATTTCAATTGAATTTTCATTCCAAGAAGCACGCTTTGGACCAAAGGCTTTATCTTATAATCCATTAGGTAGTGATTGTAATGCGGTGGTCCTTTTTGAAGAGATTCCTGTCTTGTATAAGCTCCTTTCTATGCTTTTAAAGATTTTTCCCCTACCTTGTAACTTATTCCTAAGTGCTCCCTGCCATTACATGACCCCATGAAGCAAGGAGTGCTTACCATGCAATGCTTTGAAGCTTAAAGCACATCTAAATCTTGTTAAGGTTATTTAGAGAAGATATTGATACAGTCGAAAACTCTACAAAATATTACTATTACAACTTAGAGTGCAAAGGCCTTTCATGTATTACAAGGCAATAAACCTATCTTTGCCCATGACTGAACATTTAATGAGATGACTATTCCTTGCTCCTTATACCTTTATGGCATATATTTTTGAGCACTTGTTGATTTCATGCTTGCAATTTTAGTGTGAATATGACTGAACAATTCTTTTAAATAGAATCACCAGAAACCTTTTATATGCTTGAAGGATCGCATTACAGTCCTGTAGCCATATTAGAAGTGAAAATTACCAATTAATGGCCTATGTATCTTAAAAAGAAAATGTAACTCTAACGTAATAAAGCGTAAACAATATATTGGTCTCTGTTTTTCTCTTTTGGATGGATTTTTGTTATTTTCTAATCCTGACTATGTGGGGAAGCGTTACAGACTAAGCTCAGCTAACAATACTGAACCATGTAGAACAATTATAAAGTACATTCCATATTCTGTGTACAAAATATCAGAGATCCAGTTCAATGACAGCTTTTGTAAATGGAAAACAAATTATTGGTACAGCTTTCAGTTCAATTGTTCAAGCAGCTGTTGCTGTAACTCTTCATTTGTTTTTATTTAAAATTTATATCAGGGATAGTCAGATGTGTTAAGGATCACCAGCTAGCATATAGGATTGTAGATGTAGTACAGTATCCTTAGTTGTCCTTTGAAGAAGTTTCTTAAAACTTTGCTTTAGTTTAATGCTCTTTCAACTTTGTAGGTGACCTGCCAATGACATGCTCTCTTCAGGGCCTGTGTTTACTGAGCCTGGCTGGTTATTTGATTGCTTCTTTCAAATTGATCTAATTTTCAGTTAAGAAATTATTTTCTCCAAAGGAAGGACTTGAGGTGCAGGCTGGGTGCTTTAGAAGTCATTCTTTGGTAGGACTTAGCATCTTCATCTACCTGATTATATAGAAGTTGAGGATTCAAACTCAGGAAAGCAAACTTTAAAAGCAATAGCTCTAAGAGGTTGGACCAACTGTAATATAAACTATAGATGGCTTCCAATTACTTTAGGCAACCACTGAGAAAACATCTTTTCATCGCTGCTCTAAGGAGGACAGTTTCAATCAGCAGAGCTTACCTACCGCTGGTTGTGACATCTGTTGTCTGTGGTCACGACTTCTGCTAAAAGCAATTTACTTACTGTTCTATAACAACTTACTTGAGATTAAACACCATTCAATTCATTTGGCTGTCCTAGTAACAGATGCAGTTTGGTATGCACATTTTCTATTTCTGCGAGATTTTCTGAGCGCAGTTTTGATTGAAGGGAGTGCATTGAAAAATGAAGGAAAAATACAAATAGTAAAGTCTACTTGCATGTGGATTTTTTAAATTATAACAGCTCCAAAGAAGATTTGAACCCAAGAAATCTCTCCCTACCCTTTGTAAGATGTTCCACAATCATAAAACAAAATTGCTAATAATTACATTTTACAGATCCATCAACAAGCAATATAAAATGTGTCCACCCAGCTAATAACAAAAACTATAGGAACGGTTGGAATTTGGGAAAACAGTACTTAGCTGGGCTCTGCTGGAATTTCACATAAACATGTCTTTCTTGGGCTTCATATTAAAAGTGATGGACACATCCCACTTTTTTCACCCAGTGAATTTTCTGCATATTTTTAATGCATCAGCCATACCCAAATTGACACCACTATCTCTGAGAAATAGTCATGGAACCCCATTTGCTTCTGATGTAAAATTACTGTGTATTTATTTGCAGAACTGATTTTTCTATTTTTAACTGGAATGGGCCAACTCACCAAGCCAACTCACTGCGGCCAACTCACCATGGCCAACTCGCCATGGCCAACTATTCCACCATTTCTTTGATATTGGTATAACTCTTGTCCTGCAGCAAGTTGTCCTGCGATGAGCTGGCCATGGCAAGTTGTCCGGCAGCAAATTAACTGCAGAAATATGGCCATGGCAAGTTGGCTGTGGCAAGTTGGCCATGGTGAGTTGGCTGTGGCACATTGGCTGTGGCGAATTGTTATAAATTGTGGTATTGTGATTAAGACATTAACCTTGGGACACCCAAGTTGTGCCATGAAAATTCATGGGTGACAACTCTCCCTTTGCCAAATTTGTCCACATGAGGTTGTTCTGAAAATCAAAAGAAGAGAGATTACCATGTAAATTCCTCTAAGCTCTTGGAGGAAAAGAGAAATATTGGTTCCAGTGGTTCATGCCTGAACAACAACAACAACAATAATAATATCTGAAGACAGTAGAATAGAAGAGAAAGAACACAAAATACAAAGACCTGCAAATAAAAATAGAGTAACTGTGACAAAAGAAAGCAGAGATAGTATCTATAATAACAGGAACCTTAGATTCAACCAGAGCACCATTTAAGCACCATCGACACAGATAAAATCACCATCAGTTACCAAAAGGCAGCTTTACTTGGAACATATCCTGTGATGATACCTTTAACACAATCAAATAACAACATCTACCTATCCTAGATCCTTGGGAAGGGCTTGATAGGTAAATAGAATTGCCAAATCCAGTCTAAATACCTGGCTGACTGTGCAACAAATTGTAACAGGTTCAGAGCTATGCTGGTGATAGTATATCAGAAGAGTCATCCATGCCAGACAGGTCTTTATAGAAGAGCCAGACTAAGTGTATCCATCAACCTATTTAATATGATGAGAAACTGAAACAGAAGCCTATACCAGATCATTGCTCAGATCAACAAGGACCCTGTCAAATATTAGAGTTCTTGGGCATCTGTTGAAAAGAGGGCAATGGGACTCAAGAGCTATGGCTGGGCAACCAGGGGTTAGCCCTTTAGAATTACTGGAAAAAATAACAACCACAGAAAATACACAGGTATGCTATGTTTGAAAATTGCATCATTATGGTCTGCTTCCATAAATCAGAGCCAACAAATTGGGGATACCGAACATTGGAAAAGAATTAAACCAGAGTCAAATATCACTGAACAATTATTAGCAGATCAAAGGAGACTTAGCAATAGCAATAGCACTTAGACTTATATACCGCTTTATAGTGCTTTACAGCCCTCTCTAAGCGGTTCACAGAGTCAGCATATTGCCCCCAACAATCTGGGTCCTCATTTTACCCACCTTGGAAGGATGGAAGGCTGAGTCAACCTTGAGCCAGTGAGATTTGAACTGCTGAAATGCAGCTAGCAGTCAGCTGAAGACTGTTATCAGAAATAAAATATTCAGGGATGCAGAACTGGAAGAGATTCAAAAACATCATGAAAATGGAGGACCCCAAAGCAATGTTCTAAAGTTTCCTGCTATAGTTTCCTACTGTTGTCCCTTTTATTGGGTCTTCTTTTAATCAGATACATTTTGCCAATTATTAACCAATCACTGATGCCTCCTTTATGTAATGCTTCTTAAGCTATTGAGCTATAATTGGATGTAAGATAGACTGATATTTGAGCCCAAAGCCATGCAACTGATCACATCCAGGAACTGTCCAGTTTTTAACCCTTTCCCTCAATTTTTTAATAATTTCTGCCGCTATTATTAGGTCCTCCATTTGCTTTTTACTAAATTCATCTTCAAATTCATTTCCTGATAACAGTAGAGTGGAGGAACCCAGATCTCAGGAGGAATCTTGTTCCAGAGGGCATATGTGCAATTTGGTCAATATCTGGCCAAACCAGGCTTGCTTTGCAATAAACATGGATTAAAATGCAGAAGTGTTGGGGATGAAAAAGGGGAAAAAGACAAGTTTCTTGGCAGTGACAGTTGAGAAACGGAGAGAAGAGAAGGCACTGAGAACATCTGGAGACCCACGAGCTATTGAATTATGCCATGCTAGGAAGTGCTCATGAAGAGGAAACCATGCTGCCGTCGCTTAACTTTGTTTCCGAAGGAGAGGAGACAGCCAGACACTTTACCCTACTCATGCAGAATCCTGTGACTTTTGTTTCAATTAAAATGTGAGACAAAACAATTCTGGGTTTTTGCTTCTACCAGTCTGTGGCCAATCCAGAACGGTTTGGCAGAACTCCCAGAATGAGAATTGTTCTCATTTCCCGTTTCCCGTTTCATGCCGAGACGAGACACCTTCCCCCTGGGATATAAATCTGACAGACCAATTGCTGAATACCACAAATGTCTAACACTGCTCCCTAGGAAGGAATTAAAACTTCTGTTAAGGGTTACTAACTTCTCTTTTAATTGATGGGCTTCATCTTCATCCTGGGAGATTCTCTTTAATTCTTCTCATCGACTGTAAATCATTGCCTCTCTTTACAGAGGTTAAGGCAATATGTTATTCAATCTAATTCAGCTCTGCCTTGTAACTGGTTCTCATTTTAAGAGATCTTAGCACGCACAAGCAGATGAATGTAAAGGCTGCCACAAAAGGGATGCGGTCGGTGAATTTTATGACCCAAGGACTCCTTTTACAAGAACAGAGAGCTTTAAACAGTGGATGTTCTCCAAGCACACAATGCAAAAACGATTACTTTCTGAACAGGCTCTAGCAGGAAACGTGTTATCTCAAACACTGAAATCGAATCTGTGCTTCATCAAAGAGAAGCTAGCGGCACAAAAGATGTTATTTCCTAAATCCACATTTTCACAAACTAAAATTTTGGATTTTGTCTATTATTAAAAATCGCTTTATTTTACATGTGTGTTCACGGCATAGATTAATAAAAATAAAGTTATGTGTATTCATGGCATAGATTTTTTTTAAAAAGTTTTACCTGCAAATGCATATATTTGTAAACCCAGTCTACAGTCTTATGTGAGTTGTAAAAGTGGCTAAGGTAGAAAATGAAATGAGTCCTTTCATTGCATTTATAGAAAATGCAAAGCAGTGTATGAAGGAGCAATAGGAAAGATTTGGAGAAAAAAAAATTATTCTTTTTTCTTTATTCCACTATTCTACGGTGGCGCAGTGGTTAGAGTGCAGTACTGCAGACTATTTCTGCTGACAGCCGGCTGCCTGCAATTTGGCAGTTCAAATCTCACCAGGCTCAAGGTTGACTCAGCCTTCCATCCTTCCGAGGTGAGTGAAATGAGGACCCAGATTGTTGGGGGCAATATGCTGGGGGTAAACCGCTTAGAGAGGGCTGTAAAGCACTGTAAAGTGGTATATAAGTCTAAGTGCTATTGCTATTGCTATTACTGATATGACTTATGATTCTAGATAACTTAAATGTCAAAAAACAAAGCAAGAAATATTTAGGGTCAGATTTACCCTGTGGCTTGACTAGCAGCTGAGTTAATACTTCAATGGGAGCCAAGGTTTTATTCTAGAACCAGAGCTAATTCCTTCTTCCTGAGCTAGAAATCCTCGATTATAGGCTGCATTAGAGAGTCAAAACACTTCAATATTATTTCCAATAAAATTGCTTAAACTTAAACCAGGAATTTGAAGACATTTTTACATTTTTATTTAAGTATATGCAAAAAAAACAAAAACCCTTCACTGATGGAGAGATAGTAATATACTTGGAATATTTGATAATAGATGCAAACCATACAGACTTTATCAATGCAGCCTTCATAAAGCCAAGATAATTATGCATATTTCCTACTATTTGATAGCCCTTTCCATTAGCTTATTTAAGCATTTTCCTTACCAATTTTAGCTCAGGCAATATAAATCCATCTCATAAAAGCTTTAGCACTGAATTAAAAATGTACAATGCTATTCAACATTTAAGCCTAAAAACAGCTGCAAAACAATTCAGTAATGAGAATATGCGTAGGACCAGCATGAGCTGACCTCATGTCTAACAACAGAGAAGTAAACTTTAGATTTAGAGGATTAGGAAGATCTGACTTCAAATCTCAGGTACAAGGAAGGGACACACTAACCAGTTCAGATCATGAACACCTTCAAGTAGTGGGATATCAAAGAGACTTATTTGTTCAGACTTCTTATGGGTACTTCAGAATCATAGAATCATAGAGCTGGAAAGAACCTTTGAGGTCTTCTCATCCAGGCCTAAGGCAGGAGAACATTTCAGCCATCTTTCTTTAGCAACAAGACCCATATGACTAAGATATTAAATTAAAATGTTGGATATGAGGAGACCCAGGTTCAGTATCTACCATTAACCACAGAAACTCCTGGCTGACGTTAAGCTACTCAACTTCTCTTAGCCCAAATATCTCAAAGGAGTATCATGGAGGAGAAGGTGCCATTTATGCAACCTTAACTCCTGGGAGGGAGGGATGATGGGGTATAAATCTAACAAATACATAAATAACAGTTTCCTAGGAAACTAGTGAATGACTTCATATTTATTTAAGGAGAGGATATTGAATCATAGTGATGTCAGAGGTACCTGCTCCAAAAATAATTAAATGCAACCAATGCAGCAAGTCAGGGTCGTATTCCAGAACCAAAACTAATTCCTTCTTCCTGAGCTAGAAAAAGTCCACCTCTAAGTCCTTTAGGGGAATATGAAACACAAGCACCATCGGCCTCCATGGACAAATCATTTTAATTGCCCTTCATCTCTGCAAGGATTGCTGAGTCTCATAACCCCGAATTTTAATAGGCAACGAAAGGATTTGCATGAGCAAATTCTAGGAAGCAGAGATGTTTAACTCACCTTCTGCTTCTCTCCAGCCCAGCATGAAATGTCTCCTTTCCCCCATACTTCATCTTTGCTTTGATGGTACTTGGGAATGCAGTCTAGCCCTTGCATTTAATTTTATTACACAGAAATCATAAATAAGCATAACCAGATCAGTTATAGACCCAAACAACTGAACTGGCAGAACTTGTTAAGCTCCATTAGGGTTAACCTTCTGCTTATTTTGTGTTTTATTGTTTTACATGTATTCAGCACGTTTAGCTGATTCAATGTACAACAGTCTACCTACAGCATAAATACAGAAAATGGCTGTTAATTCAATAATTGGGATAAATGTGTTGTTTAAATACAGCTGAAAAATAATGCTTTAAGCTCATAATAACTTTTTTGTCACACAGACAAAAGCCAGCCCCGGACTTGATTCTGAGTAGACAAACATAAGAACGACTTTTATTTAATTGTTTGCTTGCTTGCCTTATTTGTTTTAAGCTTTTGCTCCCTAAATAAGCAAAAGAACGTGTTTTTTTTTAAATAAATGCAACTTGTTTTTATTCAGAACATATATTTTACATATTCTGAATATTTACATATTTAATGCTGGGTGTTTGGAGATACTCTGATTTTGTTTTCCAAACCTTAAATATTGCATAAACAGAATGAGCTTCATGAAGCTTGCAGAAATAGCTGTTCCTTCCATGCAGTCTTTTATCTATGGAGGTTTCCAACTCAGAAAGCATTTTAAAGACAAAGAAGAAGCCTAATCTATCTTCTTGTAGATTTTTTTATGGATCTTAAAGGAGCAGAAGGAGGAATTTTTCAGGACCCATCTAAATTTCATCTAACCTAAATAATTTTTGACACAAATAAGATGTGTACAAAAAGAAGCTCCATCATCCAGCTGAATCGCAGAAAAGGGATACAGGCGTGGGTTTCACTTACCTTCGCTACCGATTCGGAACTGTGAATGCGTGCGTGCGGTGCTTCTGCGCATGCGCAGAACCTTCTGCACATGCACAGATTGTCTGTGATGACGTCCAGGCGGTTGAGCGGAGCCTCCCGCCACTGCCGCTACCGGTTCGCCCGAACCAGAGCGAACCGGTAGCAACCCACCACTGAAGGGATATCACAGAAGTTATCAGGTTTAAAAGGTTATTCTAAGGAGTGGTGATTTTTTAAGACCTTTCTCTGAACCTTCTGAAAAATTCCCAGCCTAGATCAACTCCCACAATTTCTTATCAGAATTCTCCACACACACACTTCTCCTCTTCCATTTGCTGATGGACTCCTCTTCCCTAGGGATTCTGCCCTTTGCTCAAATGCACTGGATCAGGCTTCCCCAACTTGACGCCACTCCCAAAATTCCCTAGACAATGGGAAGGTGTCAGGTTGGGAAAGGCTGCATCACATCCCAGAGAACCTGATAAAGATCAAAGAATAGAACAATATGGAAAATCTGCAATCTCTCAGCTCCTGAGACTTCTCCAACTCAACTGCCCACTTTCTAGCTCTCCAAAGAGACTGCTGCATTCATTGGCTTGGAGGTAAGCCACAATGGGGACGATGGCAGATGCTTCTATAGAAAATTACGTAGGAACAGGATGCAAGGATTTGGGATGTGAAAGAGATCCGTAACATGTTTCTCACCTTCTGCAATATGCAAGGTTTCTGCTTGCTCTCTAGTTAATTGCTACCTTGATTTGGTGCAAGGTTTATGCACATATCTTCCCAAAACACAAATGTGCCTTTTTATTTATTTATTTATTTAAAAGATCTGCCCTACTTGAAACAACTCAGGGCAGCTCACAACAACAATAAAACTACAAAAGCCATTAAAAAGGTATTTAAAAAAAGCTGGCGCCTCAATCAACCTTCCAGAGTTCCTCCCCAAACAGCACTGAACAGGGCTCCACCACTCTATCCCTGTGCCTGGGTAAAGAGCCAGGGTTTGAATGGTCTTCCATAAGACTAAGAGGGAGAGGGCCTTCAGATTGCTAGAGGGAGGATGTTCCATAATACAATTCAATTCAAACCTTTATTGTCAGAGTACAACATGTGTACTATGAGATTGGCTGAGCCTCCCTTCGTGCACCCTCCCAACACAATACAACTCACAGTGAAAGACAGAAAATCCCTATCCCAGTGAATCCTCTTAACAAACACCCAATCCTATTGCACCATGTGAACTTATTGTACGGCGCGCCGGCCCCACTAGTCAATCGTACTATGTTGTTGTAGTTATTTTTCATTCAGGAGTCTGACAGGGCAAGAGCAGCCATGGAAAAGATACACTTTCTAGGCCTGCCAGATTGCAACATTTCAGGAAAGGAACTTGGAATGTGCCTGTCATGCCCCCGTTGGAGCCTGAATCTATGGAGGAAGATGAGCTGGAACTGGAGCCAATGGACATCGAGGGGCAGCTTCATTGGCTTTGGAAGA
Organism: Thermophis baileyi; assembly: GCA_003457575.1. Taxonomy (NCBI): domain Eukaryota; kingdom Metazoa; phylum Chordata; class Lepidosauria; order Squamata; family Dipsadidae; genus Thermophis; species Thermophis baileyi. Next base: position 30,106 of record QLTV01000806.1, read on the forward strand.
ATATGGGGAGGAGCAGGCCGAGTCAGACCAGGGCCTTTTAAGATTGGGATGGCTTGTAGGCAGGGAGGAACGGGGGCAGGATGACCAAGAGAGGATAAGCAGTGAACATGAGAGACGGAGCTCAGGCGATGAGCAAGGACCACCCCCTCCTGATCCTCGAGCACGGAGAGTGGAGAGAAGGTGGGAACAGTGCAGACTGACCTGACTACTCGGGAGGAGAGCACCCCGCCCCTTTCCACAAGGCACACCTGGGGACTGAGACTTAAGGAGACACTGTGGGGAGGGGCATTTGTCGGGAACAAACACTGAATTCATGGAGTGTTGTGTGCTGGTGCCGACGTTGGACATTTCCTGGACTTCTTGTTTTATTTCTTGCTTCCTGGATTAATTGCCTTGTTCCTTTGCTTCCTGGACTAATTGACTTATTCCCTTGCCTTGCTGGATTTCTTGTTTTGCAGCCGTTGTGCTCACAGCGTTGTGCTGGACTACTTGCAGCCAGAGGCTGCTGGAGGGGTGTGTGTGTGTGTGTGTGTGTGTGGGTGGGTGTGTGAGCACTTTGCTCTGGGACTTGCCAGAAACAGGGGATCGTTCGGGGAAATTTGGAGCATTAAAGGGGCAGTTTGAACTGTCAGCTGACTGTGTTGCCTCTGTGCCGTGCCCCGGGTCATCACGGTGCCTTTCCTCTTGGGACAGTCCAGGGTAGTCTCAAGAAGCGGTGGTCCTGAGTAACCTGGACTTATGCCATATAGGGCTTTAAAGGTCTTAACCAGAACCTTGAATTGCACCCAGAAGGAAACTGGAAGCTATCATGGACAAATCTACAGGTGCCCAACATTGTGGATGCTGCTGTATTTTGCACAAGTTGTAACTTCTGGGTGGTCTTGTGGTGCATGTAGTAATAATCCACGGGAAAAGTGATGAAAACATGAATGACCATGAGCAAGGCCTTAGCTTGTAGCCATGTGCAATTCTGTTCTCTGTGTCTATGTAAAAATAAAAGAGAGAGGGAGGGAGGGAGGGAGAGAAAGAATCATTTTTTTCCTATTCTATTTCTACTGAATATACTGATTACTTTGAAAAATTAATATATTTGGCCAGATTAGCTCTCAAGCAAAGTCCATTTCATTTGGAGTAAAAGCCCATGGACTTGTACCACATCTAAACTGTAAAAATATGGATGATCTTTAAGTAGCAGGAAAAAGTTGGCGCAGGGGTGGGTTCCTCCCGGTTCGTACCGGGTCGCCCGAACCGGTAGTGAGCCGCTGGTGATGTCACAATGGCATCATGGACACGCTTTGGTCGGTGCCGTCCGTGGGCGCCGCCATTTTTTTCCGAGGATTTTCGGCGAATTTTTGAAGTTTTGTGCCGTTTGTGCTCTGCTGCTGCTTCGGAAATGGCCTTCCCGCCCGCCCCCGGGTGTATGCTGACCTTTATTCCTTCGCCTGAAGCACAGCTGATCAGCTCCTCAGCTGTGTTTCGGGCCGATTATAGAGACTGAGCATGCGCGGAAGCAGGATTGCACCGGGGGAACGCGCGCGCGCAACGTCGCAATGCACACCGGGGGCGAAGGTAAGTGGAACCCACCCCTGAGCCACGCCCACAGAGTGGTAGTAGAAATTTTTGGAACCCACCCCTGGGTTGGTGGTTCCCTAGAACATCAGAATTACAATGAGCTTACGATATGCAGAGCTGGGCACCGAGCACCTGTTTCCTGAACAATATACAATATACAAGCACTTGACGGGACATTTGCAGCAGGGGTGGGTTCTAACTTACCTCGCTGCCGGTTCGCTTCCTCCCGCGCCATGTGGCCACGCCTCATGTGTGCGCGCACATGTGGCCATGCCCACGCCATGTGGCCACCCTTCGTGTGCGCGCACATGCGCAGTGCTGGAAAATAAAAAAAAATTCCCCCAAAAAAGCTGAAAACAAGATGGCGACGCATGCGCAGTGCCGGAAACTCAGCTTCTGCGCATGCGCAGAAGAATTTTTTAAAAAAAACATTCCAAAAAAAAGATGGTGGCGCCCACGGACCGGCACCGACCGAACCGGCTCTGTGACATCACCGTGATGTCACCAGCGGGTCGCTACCAGGGGATGGCTGGGGGATTGGGAAGTTTCATTTGTGTTGTTTTCATGGGAAAACCCCAGATTCAGCTTACGCTACTTCTGTAACCATTTAAGCTTCAGGAAAGTATAGAATTGCCAAAACAAATGGCCAGGAGTCTTTCTTTGCTAGATGATTGAATGGGATGGTTGACAGTTGAGAAATAGCTACCTTGCCCTCTGTCAGGCATTTCAAACCTGACAAACTGTAAATCCATCCAGAATCACTTGGAGTGGCTGCACATCCATGCAGTCTACAAGAAAAGTTGTAACAAGAAACTGTTTAAAACAAACATTTGCAATATAAACATGGGAGTTATTGGGAGAAGGAGGATAGCGTAAAAACAAGAGAAGGCAGCAATCCTGAATGTAGAATTCCAAATTAAATTCAGTACAAATCAGTCTAAGTGTCTACCCTCTTGCTTAAAATTATGGATTGCAGAGTATATTCAGAGTTCATTGCAGAACTCCAATTCAAATGTTACCCAAAAAAAGGCCATCAACCTTTTCCTTCTTTTTCCCCCCATTGGTGGAGAAAGAGAAGGGAAAGCCAACTTCAAACAGGAAAATCTGGGGGATGCAGTGGTGAAATCCGATTTTTTTACTACCGGTTCTGTGGGCGTGGCTTGGTGGGCGTGGCGTGGCTTGGTGGGCATGGCTTGGTGGGTGTGGCAGGGGAAGGACTGCAAAATCTCCATTCCCACCCCACTCCAGGGGAAGGATACTGCAAAATCTCCATTCCCTCCCCACTCCAGGGGAAGGATACTGCAAAATCCCCATTCCCTCCCCACTCCAGGGGAAGGATATTGCAAAATTTCCATTCCCACCCCACTCTGGGGCCAGCCAGAGGTGGTATTTGCTGGTTCTCAGAACTACTCAAAATTTCCGCTACCAGTTCTCCAGAACCTGTCAGAACCTGCTGGATTTCACCCCTGATGAAATCCCCTTATCTTAATGTTGCTGAGATTGAGAAAGGAAGAATTTCTCATATCTAGTCAGGTGAAAGAAATTTTATGGATGCTTTCAATAAACCATTTTGACAGAGGTAGATGACCACTTGGGGAATTTGAGCTGATGAGAGAGGATATAAAACGAGAGAGTTGGTCAGTGGAGAAAAAGGAAGATGAACTGACTCAAAAGCAGATTTGATTAGTGAATAAGTATTAACCCCGTGTCAGAAATCACAAGGATAGCTGAGTGGAATTATTTTCACATTCCCTTTAGTTTGACTGATTATTATTTATTCCATTCTGGATCCTTGTGCATTCCTTATTCTTGTTTTGTTCGATATTTTAATTTTAATAGCTTTTTAATCTGAGTATAGATGTTACAGTTGTGTTTCCCTTTAAAATTATTTCTATATTTGTTCTTGATGTTCTGTTTTATATTTTTGTTTTAATACTTTCGTACTGTTCTGTCCTTTCATTAGGTATACATATTGTTCCTTGATATTCAGGACTGTTTTAGGGTTTGTTTTATACATTGTAAAAATGTCATTTCGATTTTTTTTTTCTGTCCCCTGACCAAAGAGGTATTCCTTCAAAATGAATTGGGATGTTTGGTACAGTAAAGCATACTTTTTTTCCATCATAAATTTTCCCCTTATCTTCCAGCATTGGGGTGGGATTTCTCCAGCTCTTTGTATGTTCAACATGCCCCTTGGAAATTAAAATGTTAAGCTGCTTAATTTGTGTTTGACAGGCTGTTTTTAAAGACAGTGGAGGTGAATGAGAAGCAGATGGCAGCCTTACTTACAGGAGATGCCAAGTTTCACTTGCTCCTGCTGAGCTTTTGAAGAGGAGAGCAAAGGGAGGAATTTCCTTCACAATTAAGCATCATTCAAAATTATTCCCTCTCCATGACCAACCCCCGCTTCTTCAAAGGATGTATAAGGGAATTATTCTTATTGCTGGCTTCTTGATTAATGATCCCATTCTCTTTTGGTAAACAAGCCTGATTGGCTAGATGAGTTTTGATTATAGAGTGTTAACCAAAAATGCCTGCTGAGCCAAATACGAAAAACATGGACCCAACTAGCCTAAAGAGGAACTAATGTGTAAATATAGATCTTACTTCTACACTGCAGGTCTTTCAGGCCCAGTTAGAACTATCAGTGGGTAGTCAGAAGATCAGATGGATAATTTCAATAATCTCATTTTACGGAAATAGCTGCAAGGCATGTAAAGAACAATCTCCAGTCCCTGTTGCTTTATTAAATAAGCAGTCTCTCCTTTTGCGGGAAATCTGAAGACACCAGTACCTAGCTATATTTTTCCAGATTTTTTTAAATAAATACAATATTAATGTTATTGGAGGTAATCCTCAATTTACAACAGTTCGTTTAGTGACTGTTCAAAGTTACAACGGCACTGAAAAAAGTGACTTATGACTATTTTTCACACTTATGACCGTTGCAGCATCTCCATGATCATGTGATCAAAACTCAGATGCTTGGCAACTGGTTCATATGACGGTTGCAGTGTCCCAAGGTCACGTGATCACCTTTTGCGACCTTCTGACAAGCAAAGTCAAAGGGGAAGACAGATTCACTTAACAACCGGGTTACTAACTTATCAACTGCAGTGATTCACTTATCAACTGTGGCAAGAAAGGTCCTAAAATGGGGGCAAAAGTCACTCAACAAATGTTTCACTTAACAACAGAAATTTTGGGCTCAATTGTGGCCGTAAGTGGAGAACTACCTGTATATCAACCCTAAAGTGTCCAAATGGAACATAGGAACATTTTGTGAGACTTGGAAAGTCAACATTTCAAAAAGGGGGTGAGACCACACCTACAATGTTTTATTTGGTTCCAAATGCTGCATTTTTTTTAAAAGGCATTTACAAATTGGAGTGTTCGTAGAGAACAAGCAAGAAGTTAAGGGGCCTGGGGGGAAAAAGAATGTTATAAACAACATTTGGATTGTTGAACCTGGACAAATAATGAATTGTGGGAAAATACTATAATTTTTTTTTACCTAAAGACTGTCATATAAAAGATGGAGCAGAATTGTCCAGAAGTGTTCCAGAAGATAGAGAGTTGGATTTTGATTGGAGATCAGGAAAAAATTCAAAAAAAGCTATTTAACGATGTTATAGGTTGCCTCAAGATAAAATTCATAAGTTCATAAAATTATCTGCTACAATGTCCTACCTGTCAATGACTACTTCAGCTTCAACCACAACAATACACGAGCACACAGCAGATACAAACTCAAAGTGAACCGATCCAAACTCGATTGCAGAAAATACGACTTCAGCAACAGAGTGGTTAATGCCTGGAACTCCCTACCTGACTCTGTGGTTTCTTCCCCAAATCCCCACAATTTTAACCTTAAACTGTCTACTGTTGACCTCACCCCATTCCTAAGAGGTCTGTAAGGGGCATGCATAAGCGTACCAGTATGCCTACCATCCCTGTCCAAATGTTCCCTTTTATTTGTACCCATTTTATGCATTCAAATAATGTTATACTTATGTATATTATCATATACGTACTTGACAAAATTAAATAAATAAAATAAAAGATGTGTTGGACTCATCTTCATTAGACATATTGAAATGAACATGGCCAACGGTTATCAATGCCAGAATATAAGATTTCTGCCCTGGACAAGGGGTTCAATGAGATGACCTCTCAAGTCTTTCCCAACCTTTACAGGCCACGATTCTTCCACAATTTGAAAGACATCCAAATTGGAGATGTCTGATTTACGTGTCTAGGGCTTTTAGGAGCACCTTTCCTATGGGAAGAGGGGATTGTTTTACTGGAGTTGAAATTTTCTCAAAATAAATTAATGTAATCACAATAAAGCAAGACCCATACATTCTGAAGTCCTTGTCACAGAGTAATTAACGTCACTTGGCTCGAGACAAAACATTGGGCTGGAGCCATGTTCTGAGAAGCTCTTTGCCTTCCTCACCCTTTCTCTCTAATTTGTTCCCACAAGTACTTGGCGCCAATGAACCATTTGTAACAGAGAAAGAGAGAGATTCAGCAGGTTTGACTCTTCTTTGTCCTTCTATCATGTTTATTTAAACGTGCGTTTTTCTCACAAAATATGGGTTGGAATATGTGTTTTGCTTTTGCAATATTTAGATTCTATCCAGCCATCTCTGATCAGAAAAGGGGGAAGTATTATATCAAAGTGTCCTTCTGTTGCCCTGATGCTTCTGCAATTGGCTGTTTCTAACATTGGAACATTCAAATATCAGAATCTAATCAAAAGGAATAGTTCTCAATGGTCAATTAATGTCTGGAGAATTCCAAGACTTATCTGAACAAGATCACAGGAATCAAAGAATGTAAACAAGCAGCCATCATCAAAAAAAAAAAAAATCCAAGTCTCCTCCTTGATAGGGCTTTGCTAAAAGAGCGCAAGCAGTTGATTGCTGTACCTATAAACTATCGTATTCTGAATTCTGAAATGCAATACAGTTATAATTTGAAGCCATATCATCCTTGCTCTGTAGAAGGTTGTAATAACACCTTCTGGGAAGGTGTTGGGAAGAGATTTCACCGTAGACTTCTCAGCTCTTCCAACCTCCAACCTAACACCAGGTAGAGCTTGACTGTTACAGTGGTTGAAATATGTACTTTTCCAGTGTGATTAATGGCATAATTTTAAAAAGAACACAAAAGAACAAAACCAGAAATCAGCAAGATTTGTCGTTCATTTCTGTCATGCTGAGAGGCCAGCTAAAGGCAGCTTAGCCTGAATCGCCTAATTGTTCTGTCCAACTGTCAAGAATGATGTCTCAGCATTTGAACACTACTAAATAGATTGGATGGTTAACCTCCCATGTGCACAGTTGTTGATTTAGAAAACTCTATTCCTCCCCCCTCCCCAGACCTGTTTGCTTGAAAAGGTGGGGAAGGGGGAACTTGATGTTTAAGGAATATGTTTGAGGAATATTCAGAACAACAATAATGTGAGAACAATTAATCAGTGGAACGGCTGATTAAGTTGTGGGTACTCCATCACTGGAGGTTTTTTAAGAAGAGATTAGATAGCCATTTGTACAGAATGATGTAGGGTCTTCGGCTTGAGCAAGGGGTTGGACTGGAAGTCCTCTAAGGTCCCTTCCTACTCCGTTATTGTTTTTTTAGGGGGTGACATGGGATAAAAATCCTAATCTACATAAACTGGGATGAAGGACTAATTTGATTTTTTTTAAAGTTTTCCAAACCTCTGATTCCTGGTGAATTATATTCCATTTTGGTTTCCAAAATTGTTTTGAAACTGTTTTGAGTTTTCCAGTATTTTAACTGAGAATGAGGAATAAAATCTTATAATTACATTTCTTCTCTTAATTGCTTTTGTTAATGAATCCATTATTCATCATAGCAGCATAACAGAGTTGGAAGAGACCTTGGAGGTCTTCCAGTCCAACCCCCTGCTCAAGCAGGAAATCCTATAACATTTCAGACAAATGGTCATCCAATCTCTTCTGAAAAACCTCCATTGTTGTTGGAGTACTCACAACTTCTGGAGACAAGTCGTTCCACAGATTAATTGTTCGAACTGTTAGGAAATTTCTCCTTAATTCTAGGTTGCCTCTCTCCTTGATTAGTTTCCACCTATTGCTTCTTGTTCTGCCTTCAGGTGCTTTGGAGAATAGGTTGACTCCCTCTCCATTGTGGCAGCCCTTCAAATATTGGAACACTGCTATCATGTCACCCCTAGTCCTTCTTTTCATTAAACTTGATATACCCAATTCCAGCAACCGTTCTTCATATGTTTTAGCCTCCAGTCCCCTAATCATCTTTGTTGCTCTTCTCTGCACTCTTTCTCAACATTTTTTTCACATCATGGCAACCCAAACTGAATGCAATATTCCAAATCTTGTCTTCTCAAGGTCTTATAACAACACACAGTTTTAAAAATATATTATCAGTATAGTATCAAAAATCATTTTAAAAAAATTAAAAGCTTTATTTTTTTTTAAAAAAAAAGCTATGCTGTATAAACTTTGGATATATTAGTTAGACCAGGGGTATCAAACTCGCATTGTCATGGCGGCGTCACATGACATATTGCGACTTTTCTCCCCTTTGCTAAACTGGGCATGGCCATGGCCAGCGCATGACACAGCTGGCCTGCATGACGCGAGTTTGACACCCCTGAGTTAGACTGTGAGACTTTTTTTAAAAAAAAAACTTCCCAGAGGCATGGGAAATCTTTTCCTTGTGCTACCTGGATAGAGCCACAAATTTATCAGGGGTGGAGCTCAATTCCAAAAAGGCTTTCTGGGAAATATCTGGGAGATGTCCCCAGGTATAGCAGAGCTCAGGGTGCAAATTAGATGGATTAGGGTGCCTGAAAACCATGTCAAAAAGTCAAGAGAGTGGTCATGCAAGTATGATTGAAGCTGTTTCTTTTTAATATGCAATAATAGGTAGAGCTTCTTGACTTTTTTAAAATTATACCTTGCAAACTACTGAATGGTTGTCACTACATTATGGCCTTACTCCTTTTTGGTTCTTTCTCTGTTAGAATTCTGGTGACATCACATCATCTTGTTACTTTTACTCTAAGGTGGTCCAAAGGGAGCTGTCAGCCCTGAAGCCATTTTTTATGCTGGAGCCATTTTGGGAGCATCTTCAGGGCTGTCACAGCCAGGCCAGTTGGAGCTGTGAGAACTAAAGGGAGGAGATAGAGATAGCTGGGGATGTGTAGCCAAAACAACATTCTTTCCTGTGGGAGCCAAGGACATTGGAGAGACGTGAACCAAAGCCAGCCAAGATGGTGACTGTGACCTGGTTGGACCATGTGATGGATGTGTGACCTGAAGGGAAGAACTTTGGGGTTTGATTTGGGTGGGAAAAACTTCGGGTCCTCCAGAGTCAGGTTTTCCCCAGATGTGCCAATATGAGATGCCTAATAAATCTATACTTTGAGGAAGATGGCTGCCTTGGTGTTTTGATTCCATTGGGTGTGTTAACTGGAACCCTGACAGGAGCTTTCAATTCCCAAGGGAATCCAAAAAAGGGTCAGGTCACCATAGGATAGCAGTAAGATGTTTCGGCATTTCTAACTGTTCATTGTAACAGGCAGGGGAACCTCCTGAAATTAATTCCATCAAAATGCCGTGTGTTTGTTTTAACCAAAGCCATTATCAAAGGGGAAAAAAAGCTGATGGAAATAAAGCAGTCTAAGGATTAAATCCAACCACAATGTCTTGCCCCAAGGAGTAATTGACAATTTATTGACATAATGTAGACCAGGCACTCCAAACTAAGTAGAACAGGACTCCAAGGGACAGTAAAAGGATAAAGCTGAAGCAGCTGCTCACCTGCCTGACAGAAGGACTGGCCTCCTGCTTGAGGCTGCTGAAAAGCTCGATTAAAGTGAGAGAAGACAAAGCCAGCTCAAGTTGTCATGGCAGCCCCACCAGCCTGGATGAAGCTCCATGAAGGTAGAAGAGAATCCTGTCAATTTACTTCAATCTATTATTCAGGATGGGTTTTGTAATCTGGCATTTCCATGTAATAGTCTACAGTGGCTGTGTCTTTCTTACTACTTTTTTTTTAAAACATCTGAAACACTTAGACATACTAAGCAAAGAAACACAAAGCAAAGAAAATATTTCCTGAGGGATGATGAAGGACTAGTTGACAGTGGTATTCAGTTGAAGAGGTCTTGAGGAAATATGGTTAAGAGTATTTTTTAAAAATCACTGCACACAGTTCCTAAAACAGAAATCTTAAGGAGCTCTTCAAACAGCTGGAAGGAGACTCATTGCATCGAACAGGAGACTAATGAGCCAAACACAAACTAAAAATGAATTATGCATTAACTGGGTCAGGATGCCGATGAAAGTGATGTTTCTATGCTGTTGTTTGAAGGACCTGTACATGATCTGAAATGAAAAGTTTTGTTAGCCACCCCAAATATCTTCCCCTATGCTTGCTTTTAAAGATGAAACACCATGAAAAATATTGCCTACTTTCATAGAAACATGCACCGGAAAAAATGAATTCTATGTCTGACTGTTATCATTCCTGACGTCATACACCAGGAATAGCCTCCAGATGTGGCTGAAATACTCTCAGCAATAATAGGTGGAAAAGGCTATGCTATGAAAAGAGGTTCACTGGCTTTGGGGAGGCAAAAATCTTGAAGGCAAAAATCCAGCAAGAGGAGGAAATTTTTTTCAAGTGATATCATGGAGGCAATGCACTATATGATAACAATAACGGTATAAAAATCAGGGAGTATGCTGTCTCACTCATGTGCGCACACACACACACCACGGGTGTAAGGAGTCTTTATTAAGGCTTCCGAGCCTGAATTGGTATTCCTCAGCAACTCCCTCTGCCGGCACCAGCTCAACCTCAATGAGTTCCATAGGCTGCTCAAATGAAGCCAACACTAGTCTTCCAGTCTACTAGGCAAAAGCAAGTTCCAAGATGGAGGCAAATCCACAGGCAAAGGCAAAGCAAGGCAAAGGCAACAGTTGAAGAGACACGAACCAAAGTTCAAAGCAAGAACATACAGCAAGGAAACAAACATATTGTTCCCAGGGTCACCTCCATCTGTCTGCTGTGCTAAATAGCCAACTTCTGGTGCAGCCCATCAAGAGCGGTGTGGCTGCCTCCTTACAAGTAATCTAGCTGACCTTCTCTGCTCCTGCCTTTTCTCTGCCCTAGGTGTTCTTGGATCAGGTGCAGAAGGCAGTTCCTCTTTCTCATCACTGGCTGGTTGCAGCTGCCTGCTTTCCCCACCTGAGGCCTCAGGGCTGTCCTGCGACAGCTGCTTGGAGCCATCGACCAACTCCCCTCCATATGTGCCTGGAACTGGTTCATCCTCCTCCAAGATGACATCTGGAGATGTATCTGGGGAAGCAATAGCAATAGCACTTAGACTTACATACCGCTTCATAGTGCTTTACAGCCCTCTCTAAGCGGTTTACAGAGTTAGCATATTGCCCCCAACAATCTGGGTCCTCATTTTACCCACCTCGGAAGGATGGAAGGCTGAGTCAACCTTGAGCCTGGTGAGATTCGAACCGCTGAACTGCAGCTAGCAGTCAGCTGAAGTAGCTTGCAGTGCTGCACTCTAACCACTGCGCCACCTCGGCTCAGCATCTAGGGGGAGTCATCACAGGGAGCAGGGGGCTGCTTTGCAGACATGGAATTCATCTCAATACAGAAGGAAAGCATTTGTTCATTCATGCATTCATGCATTCATTCATTCATTCATTCATTCATTCATTCATTCAATTTGTATAGCCCCTCATCTCAAGCCAGTGACTGTGGGTAGCAAACAACCATAAAACCAATTAAAGCAAGCTGAAAGAAAAAAATATCTGGCTGTTATTGTCAGAACTTTAAAGCAGAGTATAAAGCGGTGGGGATTGTAAAAACATTGAAACATAATGAATTGGCAAGTAATCTGACTGAATGCAGCAACAAAGCACAATGTTTTGGAAATTACATAACAAAGAAGCAAAAGAAATACAGACATGAAAAAAGGAGAATGAACAAAGGGATCTAGCCTATTGTCATACATGTTTCTACTGTACACTGACACTGAAAGTATGGAAAACAGGCAAAATGGGCTGATTGCTATGAGGCACGAAGGCAACCACAGTATAGTGAATATTACAGAAATATGGTGGAACATCTTCCAGAGAAATAGGTATCCCAAACAGAAGGCTGAACTGAACATGAGATAGAATTTAGTTGTACCGAATTCCATTGGGCAAATGGCAACCTACTTTAAGAATAAAATAGGAAAAGCTGTAAGCCATAAACTCAGCCAAAGTGGAAGCCATACAGGAAATGTGTTTTTTGGCAATATGATTGTGAAAGTAGAAGATTTTATATATATAATAATTCAAACCTGGAATAAATGGCACTTTCAGAACATGCTTACAATACATCCTGTAAATTAGTTGTCTTTAGTTTAGGGGTGTTGTATCTGGCCACATTTTGTAATAAGTATAGTGAGGTAAATGAACTTATCTACAGAGGAACATCGCCTGTATAATTTCTTCCCAGTTGATTCTGGATATATAGCCTTATTTGTCTGATGTATACCCACAATTTACGTAGCAGGTTTTTTTAATGGCATGTGTAAAAATGATACAAAGAACCTTCCTCTCTCTCTCTCTCTCTCTCTCTCTCTCTCTCTCTTTGTGTTCATACCTATGCACTCATTCACAAACCCAGCTTAATTTGCCACTTTTAATGCTTAGTTTTATTATCAAAATATTTTCCTCTTCATTGCAATACTGAAGAGGAAAATCAGTTCCCCCCAAACAGCCACCTTGTCAATACTTACGTTCCATTTTCCATTTTATATCTCTCGTGTCTCATAAAGATAGCTGTGAGGCAGCAGCAAAATACCGTTTTAGACACTCAAAGTCAATGATGCAGAAAATAGAGGACTGGAATATCTTTGTGGGATGAGCAGTATCCTCATTGTGAGGCCCAGATGTTTGAAACAATGAGTAGACTACATTAAAAAAAAGAAAAAAGAAAAAAATCTAGACATATATACAACAGCTTGAAGGAAAGGTCTGCTTAGCTAGATTTATTAGGCAGATCTTCACTTCGCCATATGGCATTCTAGCTTTTCCAAAGTTTCGTGTTTGTAGGGGATGGTTCTAGCAGATAAATAGATGCCACCTGGCTGTGTGTGTGTGTGGGAGAAATGTAGACAGATCTACAGACAGATTTCTGATCCATTTTACAACAATCCATTATGTTCCAATATGCTTTCAGCAAGACGGATGGTCTTTGGTAAGCTTCTGTTTATTGAAATCTCTAGCAGGAAGTTGAAACTACATGCAAAAATTTTCAAGTTGTTTACAGCTCCCCTCCTTTAATAAAATAGTTCATTTTCAAATCAACAAAAAGATTTAGTGGGATGTTTAAGGCCATTCTTTATGTCAATGAAATAATTAATGTATATGTTGCTCAAAACATTTGCTCTCCCCCTGACACTCAGAGAACTAATTTCATTTAAATACTAAACCATTCAACAGTCAAATGCATCCATAGCAGTCAGTTGAATCAACACTGTACTTCTTCATCATTAACTTCTTCTTCTTCTTCTATCATATCCGTCATTGGATGTTGGCGATCATGTTGGCGATCCTATTTTTATCAACAGCCGCACAAAGAAGTGCTGCTGAGTTTTGTCCAAACCAGTCCCTTAGATTTTGAAGCCATGAGGTTCTTCTTCTGCCTGGATCTCGTTTGCCTTCAATCTTTCCCTGGAGGATTAAGTGAAGTATGGCGTATTTTTCCAGGTGTCGCATCACATGTCCAAAATATTCTACCTTTTGCTTTTTAATGGTTTTGATGATTTCCCAGGCATTATTAACATTAACTTAAGTTAATTATCATTAACTTCATGTGACTTTTTATAAGCAATATAATATGTCCCATAGAAGAGGACTCTTGTCCTTCAGTGTATGGTCCCAGCATGTGGCCGCATTGACGTATAGTTTCTGAGCCATCAGAAAAATATGCTGGCATAAAATTTGTTGCCCCAAAAGTCAAAGAACATATTTAATAAGGTACCAATTAAGAAAAGTGATTGGTGGGTCCTGCTTGCTTTATTTCCTCTCAAATTGAGCATTGCCTACCAGTGAGAAAAACAGCCATCAATCGCTCTCCTGAGCGTGTCATGGATAGGGCTGAGTGAGAGTAGGTAAGAGCTTTGAATAGCAGACTCTGCCACCTGTCAGATTGTTCAGATAAAGGGATGCCGGCTTGGAGGTGCTCACTAACACCTGTGGCATATCAGTTAAGCCCCTTTTAAACATGAGCTTAGCGTTATTGCTTGGGTGAAAAGCATGGACGATGTGGTTTGAGAACACTGGACACTGGTTTTGTGAGACAAACTGGTGTGTATTCACATTCTGGGAAGCCAGCTGGCACAGTTGTGAACTCAGACTCGTATCACAACAGGCACATTGTAAGTCGCACAAAATAATAATGGCATCAATATTCTTGAACACCATTGTTCTGAAAACACTTGGGAAAAAGGAAAGGGAGGACTTGTCGAATAATATAAAGAGGCTTTTTCTCTTTCAGGTGCTCAGCTGGGAATTTGGGGGTTCTTAGTAGGTGAATATGAAAGGAGACAGTCCTTGTTTCTGTGCAAAAGTAAGTTGAACCAGGGCTAGAAATGGACTGGCAGCCACCGAAGATAACAAATCAATGCAATCATATGGTCTATCAATGCTTACTGATAAGTCATTCTTGGCCAAATAAAGTTTTCAGTGGTTTTCAAAAGCAGGCCTACACATTGCAGGCACCCAATGTTGATAATGTTATCAACATTATCCAAGTAATGTTGTGACTGGTGGATCTGCCTATGTCAAACTAAGAACTACTCAGAAACAGAAATTTGATTTGGAATGGATATATTTATCATCTCTCTTAGAATCTGTTGCTCAGACCGTGTTCTCACCCAGCCTTAGCAGAAGCAAGAAACAGACTCCTGGTGACGAAAAACACCTATTTATTTACCTCTTGTGAATTAATTGCATTCACCCATGGAAAAGTCCAGGCAATAGTCCTTCAAGGAGTTAACTGCAGTAACAGACCTTATCAGTTCCTTTCGATAATTGCAAGGCCGTGAGCTCCCAGCCAAAAGGCTGCAAATTAAGTTCTGGCAAGCAGTCTTTGTGACACGAAACACAATGAGCAAAATCTTCAGAAATACAAACTGTTGTCTCCTACGACAACCACTCCCCTTTCCTTCTATTTATTCCCCAGCCAGGGAGGGGCCATTCAGTGTCCACGTGTGCTTTGCTTCCCGAGTTGACTCCTTGTCCTCCATTGTTCACCTCTCTGCTCTGTGCATACGTGCATCTGGAACAGGCCCCAGCTGTTCTTCCTCTCACTCATATCAGCCTCCAAAGGCAGCTGCCTCTCCGGTGGCTGGGAAATGTTGGACGGCCCTGGCTCTATCTCTGCATCCAATGCAGAGCATCCATCAGAGTTTTCCCCAGACTCCAGAACTGACCCAAGTTCCTCCCCAACCTTCTCATCGTCCGAGTCTGCTGCCAGCTCTGCTGGCAGCTGGCGGGCTACAACAGTCCGAGTACATCAGTACTCAACATTGTTTCATTATTTGGTTATTCTTGTGTGTTGCCCCTTCAATGCTGAGAGGTCCTGAATAGTAAAATAAATCCCACCCATGCCAATACATTCAATGAAACAAAGTAGATGAGAAAATTGTCCTACAGTTTGGCCACTTGTCCTTTATTGACTTATCAGACTGTCTGCCCTAGCATTATAAAATTGGTATATATTCTTCTCTTGTTTATTGGCTTTTTAATTTATTTGACTTTTATTATTTTTACAAAACTCAAGGCAGTTAATATATAAAGAGCCGAGGTGGCGCAGTGGTTAGAGTGCAGCACTGCAGGCTACTTCAGCTGACTGCTAGCTGCAGTTCGGCAGTTCAAGTCTCACCGGCTCAAGGTTGACTCAGCCTTCCATCCTTCCGAGGTGGGTAAAATGAGGACCCAGATTGTTGGGGGCAATTTGCTGACTCTGTGAACCACTTAGAGAGGGCTGTAAAGCACTGTAAAGCGGTATATAAGTCTAAGTGCTATTGCTATTGCTATATCCAACACACTTCCTCTTCCTATTTTCCCCACAACAACAATCTTGTGAGGTGGATTGGGTTGAGAAAGAGTGACTGGCCCAAGTTTAAGTTTAAGTTAAGTTTAAGTTAGTTTTATTTCTATGCCGCCCAACTCCCAGAGGACTCTGGGCGGCTTACAACAATAAAAACATTATAAAAATATAAAAACTATTAACAAGAAACATATTAAAAAACATTCAACAACAAATAAAAACCCATACACACCGTTTCGTGGCCGGATCTTGCCAAATTACAGAGGCGAGATCAACGGCCCCAAGCCTGCCGGAACAGCCAGGTCTAACCAAGCTAGCCTTTATGGCTAAGGCAGGACTAGAACTCATGTCTGGATTTCTAGCCTGGTGCTAAACCACAACTGGTAGATCCTATCTTAAATGTGAGGCCTACTAATAAAGTAGTCATATAAATAAACAGTTCAGAAAATGTACTTGCTTTGTTACAACTAGATAAATAGTCAGAATGTTTTTAAAAAAAAGCTAAATCAGAAGGTAGGCAGAAGGGAATCTGGCAAAATGAATCTATACAACCAAATGAAATGTGATGAGGGAAAACATTAAAATCTTATCTGGATTATCTAAGACAGGGGTGTCAAACTCGCGGTGTCACGTTATCGTCATGTGACATAACAGAACTTTTCCCCCTTCGCTAAACCAGGGGGCATGGCCAGCACGTGATGCATCCAGCCCATGGGCCGCGAGTTTGACATCCCTGATCTAAGAGGAATTTGTGAATTTCTGGAATGTTCTGATTTATCTTAGCCTATCAGGCAACAAGCTTAGTTCCTTCTTTTGGAAAAATTGCTTCAACTCAAGAGTCACATGTTCATCTTGCTTGCCTAGTAACCTCTGCCAAAGTATCTATCATCAGAACAGCTGGTATCCCAACTCTATTTCACCACATCATTTTGCTTTCCTAGTACATCAGGCCACAAGTGTGATTGATGGTAACTTCTCAGTGTTATTTCTTTTGTGATCTTTTTTGCCCTTTTCCATTTAAAAGAGTTATGGGGAACTTGTGGTCCTCCTAATGTGATTTCCCAAGCTTTCTAGTTACTACTGTACTGGATGCATTGATGGCAGTTTGGAGCTGTCCCTAAAAATAAAGAATATTATATGCAATATATACCTCCTAGAAGTACTGTTTATAACTTTCAAATATTTTTTAATATTTATTTTGCTCAGTCTTTGTTTTTATGGATTTTTCCTTCCCTTCTCATATAGAAATGGGATTCTCAAATAAATACTCACAAGAAACTGTATAGTTGACAAGTTTAGTTTAGTGCAGGGGTCAGCAACCCGCGGCTCTGGAGCCGCATGTGGCGCTTTCATCCCTCTGCTGTGGCTCCCTGTCGCCGGTCGGCACCACAATTTTGAGAGGAGCTTCCGGTTGGGAGGGGGGAAAGCACAGCGCACCAGGAGGAAACTCTATGGCAAGGGGCGGGTTTTCCGGTCAGCTCCACAATTGATAGGGCTTTTGGTTAGGACAGGTAGAGGAAAAAGGATGCCATGCTAGGAGGAGACTCTATGGTGGGGGAACTGGACTTCCGGTTGGCTCCAGAATTGAACGGGGGGCTTCTGGTTAGGACCTTTGTGGCTCTTTGTTTAAAGTTGCCAACCCCTGGTTTAGTGGTTAAGGCACCAAGCTAGAAACCAGGAGACTGGGAGTTCTAGCCCCGCCTTAGCCATGAAAGCCAGCTGTGTGACCTTGGACAAGTCACTCTCTCTCAGTCCAACTCACCTCACAGGATTGTTGTTGTGGGGAAAAGAGAAGAAAGGTATGTTGGATATGTTCACTGCTTTCAGTTACTTGTAAAAATAATAAAGGCGGGATACAAATAAAATAAATAAATAAGATGAGATAAAAAAGGAGAAAACCCTACTGAATTAAACATCTATCTGTTGTTGATCTTAATTATCAACACAAATTATTTCTGCTGTCCCAGGCCTCTGAATTTCATATCTGTGATTCTGAATTATAGCTAGCGAGACGTAAGAGTCATAAAATAATATTTCCAATGAGAAAAGAGGTTAGCCTGAGTTTTCCTCATCTATTTTTACAAACAAATTTAGCAAAGGCAGACAGATGTAAAAGCCAAGCTCAATTGAACATCTTCCCTACCTTTCTCCATTGGCTACTTGTTTTGCTCCGCTCTCCTGAAATTATTCCCATGAAGGAAAAAATATTTTATGTCAAATGGCCCTTAAACTCTTCACATCTGAAATACTGGGAGGTTTTTGTAGCAGAGTTTGATTGTCCTGATTAATGGAGGCAGTGACTTTCGTTCCCTGCTAGTTTGAATGCCAACGTTTCTGAGATTTCGGAAGGAATCTGCTTTTTTGCAAAAACTGTTTTTATGGGAAGACAATCCTTTCAGACAAATCACTTTCTGGTTTACTTAGGATACTGATGTGCGATGGTTTAAGGAACTGCTACAGGCAAATGCGAAACCTTGGAGTTCAAATGATAATGTTTATCTCTGTCTGTTTAACAAGTTACATTTCCTATGCAAATTCAGCCCTGTTTTAATAAGAGCTGCCAACGGTAAAAGGGCAGAATTGTCATGTATTGTATTTGGAAATTTTTCTTAAGGATTGGGCTTCATGAAGGTTTCCCCTTCCAACAGAGTTTCCTTTTTAGTGGCCCAGTTTTATAATCTTGTACTGTATATAATCACTGTGATGTTTAATAACACTGCTCGCTTAAAATGAATTGTGGCTGTCCCTAGCCAAATTTATTTATTTATTTATTTATTTATTTATTTATTTTTATTTATTCATTCATTCATTCATTATTTTATTTTATTATTTTATTTTATTTATTTTATTTTATTTTATTATTATTTTATTTTATTTTATTATTTTATTTTATTATTTTATTTTATTATTTTATTTTATTATTTTATTTTATTTTATTTTATTATTTTATTATTTTATTTTATTTTATTATTTTATTTTATTTTATTTTATTTTATTTTATTTTATT
>QLTV01000806.1:51047-101456 GCA_003457575.1 Thermophis baileyi
CCCTCCCCCCCAGCCATGCCTACCCAGGTTTTGTGGCTCCCCATTTTCTTTTCTTGGGAAATAGGTATCTCCCTATCTCTGTCTCCCTCCCTCCCTCTCATTTCTTTCTCTCTCTCATCTCTCTTTCTCTTTTTCTCTATCTCCCTCTCTTTAATCTTTTTCATCTCTTTTTCATCTCTTTCATCCCTCTGCTGCGATAGGGTGACAGGGAGCCGCAGCAGAGGGCCCAAAGAGCCGCATGCGGCGCCGGAGCCGCAGGTTGCAGACCCCTGGTCTATAACAATGAAGCCATCTTAGAATGAAGGTAAATATAGGTTGTCCCGGGATAATCTTGCAGGATCCAATTTGAGTGGGTCATCGGGACCAAAGGTTTATTCTTCCAAACTTTTGGGCTTGTATGTACACAAGAGAGAGAGAGAGAGAGAGAGAGAGAGAGAGAGAAGTTCCCTGAGGGACGGAATGGGGCAACTCGTGGCAGCCAACTCACCACAGTCAACTTGCCACAGCCAATTCACCACAGCCAACTCACCACGGCCAACTCACTACAGGAGAACTCACCATGGCCAACTCTCCTGAAAGTCACTGCGGGACAATTCAAAAATTCAATTTCATTATTTAAATTTTTAAAATATCTTAATTTTTGTCATTCACTTTTCATTTTGACCTTCCTTTAGCATCCTTTCTTTAATGATACTAGTCCACTATTTCTTCGATATTAGTGTAACTCTTGTCCCATGGCAAATTGGCCTGTGGTGAGTTGGCCATGGCGAGTTATCCCGTGGCAAGTTGGCCGCAGCAAGTTGGCCATGGCGAGTTGTCATAGACATCCTCCATCCGAGGATAGGTTCTAGCACAAGTTCCAAAGCTTGCAAGAATAAACCTCTGGTTCCAGTGACTGAGTCAGACTGGATTCTGCAACGGTATCCTGCAACACATATATTTCCCTTCATTTACAAAGGATTGTAAGTTGAGAACTACCTATAGCAATAACTTAATGAGAAGTTTCCTTGTCTTTTTTTCCCCCTCAAGAAGCTGTTTATTGGCCAGTAATTATGTAAGTAAAGTTAAGCCCTAACTTAGATAAAACTGAGGGAGAAGTAAGCGGCACCAAAAGTCTTCATTTAGCTGGCTTAGCTCCAAGGAAGAAAGGAGCTTTTCTCCTCTATCTTTGCCTACTGCTGTGATAATTCCATCTAGTCATTTTCAGTCACTGGAAATGCTAATCCAGTAAATTGTATCTGATTTTATCTGATCCACGTCTTGAAGAAATGCAACTGAAGAAAGAGACTTAGGACTGATCAAAATGTTCATTCAAACTAAATGATTAGGAAACATATTCAAATATGTTATTAAATAAACTTTGGAAGATATTAACCCTCTTGAGTTTCCTTCTGATTTCTACTGATTTCCTGAGATATTTGGTAAATTGATTGATTGATTATGTGCCATTAAATCATTGTAAAATACTTAGTGACCACATGGATAGAGTATTATTATTTTTGCATAATAACTTGTCCCTGACCTGGTCTTTCCATTCTTCCAATGGTGCAATCATCACCACTGTAACTTAATCTATTCACTTGTTGCTGGTCAACCTCTTTTTCTTTTCCCTTCCACCTTTCCCAATCTTCTTCTTCTTCTTCTTCTTCTTCTTCTTCTTCTTCTTCTTCTTCTTCTTCTTCTTCTTCTTCTTCTTCTTCTTCTTCTTCTTCTTCTTCTTCTTCTTCTTCTTCTTCTTCTTCTTCTTCTTCTTCTTCTTCTCCTCCTCCTCCTCCTTCCTCCTCCTCCTCCTCCTCCTTCCTCCTCCTCCACCTCCACCTCCACCTCCACCTCCACCTCCTTTTCCTCTTCCTCTTCCTCTTCCTCTTGCTGGGTTCTTTGCATAATCAGGGGTGGTATTCACTTACTTTCCCTACCAGTTCGCAAATGTGAGTGCGCGCTCGCTTTGGTCACGTGAGCACCTTCCGTGCATACACGCGGCCTTCCACACATGCGCTTTGCTCACATGCTTGGCTTGCATGCATGTGCGCGGCTTCAAAACATGCCTAAATAGGACTGCATAGCACCAGGGCGGGGGCGGGCCCACCCGCAGATCACTACTACCGGTTCATCCGAACCTGTCCAAAGCGGCTGAATACCATCTCTGTGCATAATGTGTCCAAAGCAGGGTAATTTGAGACTGGTCATTTGTGTCTTGAGTGAGAATTCTGGGTTGATTGTTGAATTGGGATAGATACAATTTACATTACAATGTAATAGTACTGGGGAAGCAATTATTAAGGAAAACCATATCCAAAACTCGTATTTGAACACCATTTCAAATAAATTAATACATGGGATTGCTCAATCAGATGTCACTGGAATATTTGATTATTTTTTTAAAAAAAATGTCACCTAGTCCAAACAGCCCAATCAAATTGTATTAGACACATAAATACAGATCTTGAGCTTAAGTGAATATGGAGACGTGACCTTCAGAGGTGGTATTCTGCCGGTTCGGACCGGTTCAGGCGAACCGGTAGTGGCGACCTGCGGGGGGGGGCACCCACCTGCCCAGGTGCTATGCCATCCTATTTCTGCATGTTTTGAAGCCACGCGCATGCGTGTATGCCGCGCACGTGAGCAAAGCGCATGCGCAGAAGGCTGCACGCATGTGCGGAAGGCTTCACGCATGCGCGGAAGGGGCTGTGCATGCATGCTCACATTTGCGAACGGGTAGGGAAGGTAAGTGAATGCCACCTCTGGGGACTTTCTAGGCTAACCCCTTGGTTGGCTGAATGTCCAAAGAATCTCAAAACTCAAATCTTCTTTCCTCAATCTATAATAAAACAACAATAACAGACCAGAACTGAAAGCCTGATATTTGTCATAAATACATCAAAGGGGTGATAAATTTACCAGAGAATTCTGACATCTGCTTTCCTCTCTCAGCTATGATGGGTATCATCTGCTTAAATGTCCATATGTTTTAGTCTCTAGTGTTGTCTTGGGTGATTAGTAAGGAATCCAGTGGCTTAGTGTAATTTGTGAATCCAGAAACCCAGCTGCAGATTCTAAAAGGTGGGATTGGGTGGAGGGTTATAAAGTAATTTGTATTTTGCAAATGTTTGCTTTGTTTTATTTGGGGGGTCCCCAAAACTGTATCACATCTTGAATAATTTCTTTTTCTCAGTGAACCAGAAACTGAAAGGTAATATTTCTCTGGCATCTTTATTAATAGCAATAGCAATAGCACTTAGACTTATATACCGCTTTACAGTGCTTTACAGCACTCTCTAAGCGGTTCACAGAATCAGCATATTGCCCCCAACAATCTGGGTCCTCATTTTACCCACCTCAGAAGGATGGAAGGCTGAGTCAACCTTGAGCCGGTGAGATTTGAACCGCTGAACTGCTGAACAGTCAGCTGAAGTAGCCTGCAGTACTGCACTCTAACCACTGCGCCACCTCGGCTCTTATAAACTACCCTAAAGGTCGATGAGAAGGTATTATTATAATATGGTAGCCAATATCAGTTGCAACCAGATAGCTCTCTTGCCACCATACCTGTCTGTCCGAGTTTAAACACTGTGTTGAATCTATAGCCATTAATCCTATTTTATTCAAACGAGTTAGGTGCACAACATGAATTTCAAAATAAATGCAGAAAAATAGCCCATAAAAATTTGCTACTGTGAAATGAATTAAATTAATAAGCCCTTTTCTCCCCTGAAAACTATTTAAATGCATCTGTTCTCAGAGCAATTATTTTGCACAAAACGTTTGCTAATTAAATTCCCTAGCTGAAATAAGGAAATACTCTATTCCCTATTATAAGAATCCGAAAAAGTACAGTAGGTTGCAGTCCACACAAAGGTGGCAATCAATAAAAATGTTGGTTACTAACAAAGCATATGACTTAATGGTTATTTTTAATTTACATTTGAAGTTATTAAGCATAGAAAAATATATTTGGTGGTGGTAACAATTTCTGTAATAGGCAGAAGAAGGGTGAAAATATAGGAGAAGAGCAGGCAGAATGGGGGGGGGGAGTTTAGTGTGTCATTAGTTTAGAATCCTTGATTCCAACATGCACTCCAAGTCCAATCCCTCCTGAATTCCATTGACCCTTATCTGGCACCAAATTAGCGTTGAACTTTAGTTGACTGGGTTCTTGTGTTTAGGCTTAAATAAATCTTCTATACTTATGAATAGATCTGATTCTTTGCACCTAACATTAATCAGTGCTTGTGGGAATGCAAGGACTCAAAATTGAGTATGTGCTTAACTCTGCCTCCCAGCAATGCCTGCTCTTCTCCTACAGAAAGAACTTGAAACATTAGACCAGACTTGAGAGAACAAGGCAAGTTGGTAGTACTGTATTTCAAATTGTATTATCAAACTAGCTGTTTAACTCAGATTTCAGACTGGGTTATAACATGGATACATTGCTTCTATGGAGGAAGCAGACTTCCAGATGGCTTCTGACTTTGATGCAAATAGAAATACACAATTTATGAAAGATTTTTTAGTTATAAGCAGTGCATTAAAAGTAGGAAATAAACATAGAAAAAGAACTAGTCCAGGCCTCCCCTTCCCCCTTGCTTCCATACTAAGTATTTGTTTTCATGAATATGAATGTAAAAGGAAATTTGACCAATGGAAATATAATAACTCAAATGAACTCTGTAGAGATGGAGGTCATCTGGAGATTATGTGCAGCAAACTGCCTACCTCAGAAGGGCCTCAAGTACCTACATGATCTCACTCAGTTCCCATGATTTCACCCCATTCATATTGCCTGGATGAAGCAGGGCACTATCTCTGGCTGGTACATGATCTCATCTAGGTTGTATTAACAGGATGTAGGATGTTCTTAAGGATTGGCAAGGAGAATTCACCAATGAAAATGCTGTTGCTCTTTGTTACCTTTTGCTGCTTGTAAAACTGTATATAAGCAATAAACACTGCGAAGGCAGTCAGATATCTTGGCATCCTGCAATGACTGGTCTCTAACTCCATCAGAACTCCAAGGTTTGATTAATATTAAGACAAAGATGAAATATTTTGAGAGTTTTTCTTTGTTGCAGTAAGAAACATTTCACTGTCTCCAAATAAGTAGAGCAGATTAAAGAAATTACAGAAAGAAGGTAGAATACTTAGAGACCTGATCGAATTAGAAGTTAAAAATTCAGAACATTTGCTGCTACTTATTTATAAGTTGTGGTGAATATGATTCATAAAATGAACAATTCAAATAGTATATGATTAAATGGATGCAGCAATGGAAATTCAGTGGTATAAATATAAATTTGGACTTAATTTGCACTTAACATTACATCTAGAGAAAATGGTGCATCTTATTGATGGTTTCTTATTCCAATACAGATAGCCTTGGTTAGCGATCGCTTGTTCAGTGATTGTTCAAACTTGTGAACTTGAACTTGAAATTGGAAATACAATTGCTATTATTAATAGAGGACTACCTGTATTAGTTGTTAAATTTTATTGTTAATTGTTAAAATATATAATTCATTCTGTAGAAAATGTTCAATAATTAGGTTGGATAATGCTTTTATATTTGATGGAAATGCTACAAAGTTCAACAATTCTGTAAAATGATCTAAAATAGAATGAAACAGATCTTATAATTTGAATTCTCCTTCTAACTAAATGCACAGCTTTACATCTAAACCTCTAAGACCCCAATGGTCCAGCAGAAAATGAAATTTATGTCAGAAATAAACTTTTAAAAAGTAACATTTCCTTTGAGCTAGTCTTTATGCCTGGGGATTTCATTGCCATGCCATGACAGCAACACAAAAAGGCTTGCAACTGCCTTCTCTTGGGATATTTTTACTTAGTAGTATGACACAGAATGGATTAAAAAAAAAATCAAATATATGCAGTAAGTATGTACATTCCCAAGGGAACTGTGCACAAATGTGAGGTCCCTAACAATTATTCTGGCAATTGTGATATTGTCAGACCTGCCCCAGGGGGATCCCTAGGAAAGAAAGACCCTTGACTCCATTTGGTTGAAGTAATAGGTTCTTTTACTAAAGATGAGCGGTTGCAGCGAAAGTCAGGCTAGATCCGAGTATTCCCATGCAAGGTTACAATTTTCCCTTTTCTCTAGCCCCTCCCCCCTTGACCAGTTCAACAGTGTCCAATGGTATCCCGGTGTGATGTTTTGGGAACTGCTTTGATGTCATGCGTTTCTCGACGTGGTTTCACATTCCTTTCCCAGGCCAAGGATCCTTGACGACTGGCTTATTCCAGTTTGACACCTCTGGTTCCTGTCAACATGTTTCCCTCCCCGCTTTCATCAGACTTCTTTTCTCCAACTCAAACTTCCCCAAATTCCTTCCTCCCCACCTCTTTCCATTTATGGCAGGATGCCAATAAAGTAAAGTGAAGCAGCTGAAGATGGCAGACCTGACAGATATGTTTAGTTAAATTGAATGCTAAATTCATTCACATTTAATGTTAGCCTCCCACAATTTATATTTTAATATCTTTGCAGAGTTATGATTGTTCTGTTCCTCTCTCTCTCCCTGCAATATTCTTTTTCAAGACAGCTCTGGATTCACGAAGGTCAGTGCAAGGAAAAGCTTTACCTAATGCTGAGTCCCACAAGCTCCTCTTAATGGCTCAGCAGTGAGGCCAGCAAAAAGGCTGACATGCCTGACTACAGAGACTAAAAGCTTGCTGTTAAAGTACAGTGGCACAGAGAGCCATTATAGGGAATTAAAAAGAAGGTCGGATAAAATAATAGCGGTAGGAGAGAAATAAGCTTGTCCTTATAGTCTCCCAAATTTCCTGGAAGGACTGATGGTGAGGCAAGGTATATGTTGTTCAGAGAAGACCTGGGCAGACATGAATAAAGAGAGCAAATACATGTTTGGGAGGTATTTAAAAAGAAAGAAACAGGAAGATTTTTGTGGAAAGGAAAGACTAAGAAAGGCCTCGGGTTGTGGGAGAAGGCAACCATTGCTCATTCTAACATTTAAGTGAAGTGAAGCACAGAGGAATTGAGTGGGACAGTCTGTTTAACAATAAATGTGTTTGTTTTCTTTCTCCCATTAGCTGGCAGATAATAAGCTGAATCTTAAATAGATTAGAAGAAATCAAATAAAACCTTTGAAAACTGGGAAGGAGAAGAGCAGCAGCAACAGAAACAAAGGGGATTTCAACCTTTGATAATATATTTAGGGACAATAAATTTTGACTAATATAACATATTTAGTTCAATAAAAAGTAGAGACTACGGGCTTCATGAAACTATCCATGTAGTTCTCCTTGACAGCAATATAGACTAGCAATAGCAGTTAGACTTATATACCGCTTCATAGTGCTTTACAGCCCTCTCTAAGCGGTTTACAGAGTTAGCATATTGCCCCCAACAATCTGGGTCCTCATTTTACCCACCTCGGAAGGATGGAAGGCTGAGTCAACCTTGAGCTGGTGAGATTTGAACCGCCGAACTGCAGCTAGCAGTCAGCTGAAGTAGCCTGCAGTGCTGCACTCTAACCACTGCGCCACCTCGGCTCTTGATATGGATCACCTTCTGAGATTATTTTTTTCAATTTCACCTCAGTCCTGAGATTTCTTTTAGGTCTTCTGTTGTCCCATCACACCACTAACCAAGTTCAATCCTATTGGGCTTTTCTAAGATCAATCAGTATAGGTAGTCCTCGACTTACGATTGAGTCCAGAATTTATGTTGCTAAGTGAGAAATTTCTTAAGTGAGTTTTCTTGCCACATTTGTTAAGTGAACCATTGCAGTTGTTAAATTAGTAACACTTAAGTGAATCTGGCTCCCCCATTGACTTTGCTTGTCAGAAGATTGCAAAATATGATCACATGACCCCAAGACACTGCAACCGTTTTCAAGCATCCAAAGTTAAATCACGTGACCATGGGGATGCTGCAATGGTCATAAGGGTGAAAAATGAACATAAGTCACTCTTTTCAGTGCCATTGTAACTTCGAGCGGTCACTAAATGAACTGTGGTAAATCAAGGACTACCTGTATTGGATAGCTTCTGTAACTTTAGTTCATAGCCTGCTCAAAAGTAGGCAAGAGGGCAGGTGAAGAGAGAATGGAGGTAGTCCTGGACTTACGACTGTAATGGAGCCCACCCATTACAGTAGGTCACAACAGTCATTAAGTGAAGTGTCAGATCTAACAACAACACCCAACCCTGCTCTCCCCAATGAATCACGAAACAAATGTGCAGGTCATTAAGTGGAGCACTGGGTGACTGAGGGGTAGGCAGGCCCTTGGGGGCCTAGCGCAGACCCAGGCCCACCTGCTCCAAGCTTCCCAAGGCCTGCCCTGAGGCATCCAATGTTCCACTCCCTGTCCTTTGGGATTACCCCAGATCAAAGCCAGCTCCCAAACTGGCCATTCAGTCACACCAGGGAGCCTAAAGAAGCTACTAGTACAAATGGCAGTTACGGCTTGTAGGCCTTTGCCAATTACTCATGCAGCCACCTGAGGGACTTGCAGGACTCAGACAGTTCCTCACCCACCTCACGGGTACTGCAGCCACTGTAATTTTTGAACAGGGTCATAAGTATCTTTCCAGGGTCTGTTGTAACTTTGGACAGTCAATAAGAGACCAGAAATAAGTTGAGGACTACCTGTATGGAAAGAGTGAAAGGAGAAAGAACTCTGCTATCAGGGCATAAATGCTAAAAACATCATAGCTTTCCTCCAGTATTGTAATGACATGCTAGCTTGGTGTGAGAGGTAGAATTCATTTTGCTCCCTCTGCTGTTTTTCTCCACCTCCTTGCATGTGGAGAGTACATTTGTGCAACAGAAAGACCTCTGTACCGGAAAGTCTTGTTTTATTTAAAACTGTAATGGGCAGTAGCAGTAACCGTGAGGTACAGGAGAAAAGAACCAAGATAATGGTCATATAAAAGAAATTTAAGTCTGAGGCAGAAATGTAATTTGAAATAGCGTCTCAAACCTGACCTGACCTAGTTCTCACAAAGATAAAGGAAGGAGGGGAAGCATATTTAGACTTGCAAGAACCAGTTACTATAACCTAGGAATAAAAGTAATATTAGCATTCTTAATTTTGGTTTTGTAGTCTGCTCTATTTCGAAGGGCTGGAAAAAAAATTACAGTATGAGCGAAGTGTCTGTTGTCTATCTTTCCTCACCCAACAGGAGAATATAAACAAAGGATCCAAGGAAGAAAAAAATGTAATCTCAATTGGGCTCAAACAGGGAACTCAAAACCAATAATCCCCTGGTAGGGGAGTGGGGAGCGGTAGTTTGGAATGTGTTGGAAAGGAAGGTAGAAAAGAATCCTGCTGTTGTTTATTTATATCCCACTTATCTATCCACAGTATTGGAAATGTGGAAAAACAGGCTGATGAGAACATTTAACTTTAATTTTGACCTTTAAAGCAATAATTATGATTGCACCAGTGTAATGGACTGTGAAAACTCTAAAGTCCATATTAGTAAAATTCTGCAAACTGATGGGATGCCACAATTAAGAGGCTGCATAACTATAGAAAGAGGAAAAAAATAAAACACATTCTGCTAGCGCATTCTATTTCACTATTGAATATTGGGATGCATAAGACAGATGTAAGCAATATTTTTCAGTGATCAACTCTTCATAGTTTGCAGATTCATATGCTTATGTTTTTATTACAGATCTTGCCATGAGATTCATGAATGTCATGAAGTCTAGTGGTTGTTCTTTTTTACTGAAAGACTAAAGACATGAAGAAACAAAGGCAGGTTTACAATTATAAATGTATAATTTTGGCATTCATATGCAGTTCATCCATGCTTACTACCCAACTCAAAGCCAACTCCATCAACTATATTTAAAATGCATGTGAATTGAACTGGGATGTTTACATAGCCCACTTCTTCAAGGTGATGGCTCCAAAGGACTACAATTCCCATACACTTTTATAGGTTCCAATGAAGTATCATTAGTCCATAAAAGTGCAGCTAGTTTCACTGGTATACTTTTTTCATATCTTCTATGTCATATTGGAACTATTTGCTCTTTTGGGAACCATCTTCAATTGTGAAAATTGTCTCTTCTCAAGTCTTCTTTGAAGTATCATGATCCTCATTTGGTAGAGCCCAAAGTCTTCCTTTCTGACATCTGGGCTGCATTGAATATGTACTGCATTATTATGTATTCCAACTTTCATACATATTTATTTGTACCTTCATACATATACAATACAGTACATTGCATAGAATTACATGTTGTTATACCATGACATTATATAACACTATAACATTATGGGTTAGTGACAATATATTGGGATTAATATAATTATACCTGGTAAACAATTTAACATATTCTAACAATCTAAGGGGGGAAATACATGAGAGAATATAATTATCATATATGACTATGTTTAGTCCAGAGAGCTAAATATTAGAGCTATGAAAATCTTGTTTGTTTGTTTGTTTGTTTGTTCGTTCATTTGTTCGTTTGTTTGTTTGCCCAACTCACACATTGGTGACTCTGGATGGCTTACAAAATTTAAATGATGCTATTCAAGCAGTCAGTTTGACTTAGAAAATCATGTTTCCCCAAACCCCAAAAACTTTAACCTTAGACTGTCTACTGTCGACCTCACCCCATTCCTAAGAGGTCTGTAAGGGGCGTGCATAAGCGCACCAGCGTGCCTACCGTCCCTGTCCTACTGTCCTATTATGTCAGGTTGAGTTCTAGACTTAGAGTTCCAGACTTACAAAATCATGTCAGGTTGAGTTCTAGACTTAGAGTTCCAGACTTAGAAAATCATGTCAGGTTGAGTTCTAGACTTAGAGTTCCAGACTTAGAAAATCATGTCAGGTTGAGTTCTAGACTTAGAGTTCCAGACTTAGAAAAGCATGTCAGGTTGAGTTCTAGACTTAGAGTTCCAGACTTAGAAAAGCATGTCAAGTTGAGTTCTAGTGGAATCTTTTATGTAGAAGGAAGACGGGGGTGGTGTGTTGCATTTGAGTAAAAACATTCAATTTGTTTTGATTCCAATTGGCATTTTATTTGAATTAAAATATTCTGAACTGAATATTCACAGACGCATGATAAAGTTTTTCATTGTTACATCTTATTTTGAACTCCTATGAAACCGCCAAAGCCGATCGTTCTCTTCCTTCCATTAACACATAACTGTTTAGCTTCTCATCTCATCAGCGGTATTGCAATGAGATTATGATTTCCCCCCTTGGCTGCCAGTTAAATGCACTCACTCTGGAAAGCATTTATATCAAGTTCTTCCTCATACCATCCACTCCCCCCTCCAAATAAGTCCCATGGAAGTCTATGAAAGCTGAGCTGAGCTGTTTATGAGCAATGCATCTCTGGGAAAGCATCCAAATTTATGAGCATTTCTTTACGATCAGCACTTCAGAACAGGCCAGGTTTTCAGAAGAGACTGAATTTTCAAGACATACAGTAAGTGGAACTTTTTAAAGAGTTGTTGAATGTTTGTGGAATTAGGAGGAAAACAACGGTACTAAAGTCTCTGAATCCTTGGGGAAAATAACACATAAAATATGCCTGCATATTAGGTTCTTATTGTCCTATCAGCCAAAGCAGATCAGAACTATCAGTGCTAGTTATCACTTATCAGTGGTGATCAGCTGTCTCAAGAGGAATTTTGGCTTATGCATGCAACGGAAAGTTTGCAAAGTCACAATGCACCGTGGTGCTGTTAGTCTGTTTTTTTTCCCTTCACCCCTGAGATGGTAATCATATTTGTAACTCACAATCAGATTTTTTTTCCCTAGTCCTGCTTCACAAAAACCTTTTTTTTCTGGGTTCACTTATTTCCTTTCTCAGAAATATTCCCACATCTACTAGACCAGGGGTCCCCAACCCCTGGGCTGTGCAAGAGGCAGGCGAGCGCATGAAGCTTCATTTGTGCATGTGCGGGAACCAGTGTGAAACCATCCCCTCCCTACTGCTACTGCTGCTGGTCCGTGAAGCCAGAAAGGTTGGGGACCGCTGTATTAGGCAAGGCACGACTGGTTGGGTCATCATTTCAGAGAGATCTCCTTACCCTAACAGAATGACCACAGGTGAGCAAAAAAGCAGCGGAAGTGAGCGGAACTTTTGACTTCCTGCCACCTACCAAATTGATTTTCTTCATGGAAAGCGGGCAGGGAGCATAGGAAATGATAATCATGTGACTTCCTAAGAATAGTGAAATACAGAAACCGGTTGGAAAGAAAGGCTGGATTTCAGATGTTAAAATTTAGTATAACGTATAAAGTTTTCTTTTCGTTGTGGTATCCTTCTGGTGACTTGAAGGGCACATCCATGTTGCTTTCTTGGCAACAATACATAAGTGTTGTTTTGTTGGGTGGGGTCTCTATTTGACAGGCTTGGATTTTTCATTGGTTTCCTATCCATGTATTAACCAGACCCAAATCTGTTTAGCTTTTCAAGAGACCAACCAAGACTGGCTAGAAGCTGTCATCTTCTATTGGATGCCAAATGGCAACTAATCAGTATGAGGCCTCTGAGGGAGACCCATGAATTGATTCAGAGGGGGTATTCACTTACTTTCCCCACCAGTTTGCAAATGTGAGTGGGCGCATGCACTAGCTTCGCTCGCACGCGCTCCTTCCACGCATGTGCATGGCCTCCCACGCATGCGCTTTGATTGTGTGCATGGCTTACACGCATGTGCGCGGCTTCAAAACATGCCTAAATAGGACGGCATAGCTCCGGGGCGGGGGTACGGGCCCACCCCAGGTCACCACTACTGGTTCACCTGAACTGGTCCAAACCAGCTGAATACCACCTCTGAATTGATTACCTAAGTAGCTGGGGAATTTGCTTATTTGTCTACAGTATTTGAAACCTGCACCAATCATATAGCCTCAGAGCAACATAACATGAATGCAATATAAACAACATTACGTCCACATAAAATACATATAGATATTATTGATTGCCAACTTTATTCAAAAGCAAAGACCAGCTTGAACTCTGCTATAGAAGAGATGTCCTTCTCTGGCTGAATCCTTCTGTACCAACTGGAGCTCCCAGATAATTTTCAAGGGTGGATCCGTATGGCATTCAGGAAATGAGTTTCCATCTATTCAATCAGAATAGAGCTGGAAGGGACCCCTGGAAGGGAGGTCTTCTAGTCCATCCTCCTGCTCAAGCAGGAGACCCTATACCATTTCAGATAGGTGGCTGTCTAAATCTTTTCTTAAAAACTTCCAGTGATGAAGCACCTACAACTTCTGAAGGCAAGCTGTGCCACTGGTTAATTGTTCTCACTGTTAGGAAGTTTCTCCTTAATTCCAGGTTGTCTCTCTGTTTGATTAGTTTCCATCCATTGTTTGTTGTCTTGCCTTCTGGTGCTTTGGAAAATAAGTTGACCTCCTCTTCTTTGTGGCGGCCCCTCAAATACTGGAAAACTGCTATATATAGATAATATATATAGATAATAATATATTATCTATAGAAAATGACAATCTATGATAGAATTCAAGAACTGTATGACAATGTTGAAAGGCCTTATTTATACTTACTTATTTAATTCCTCAGTCTTATAGCCTGATTCAGTCATGAGCTAATTCTAAGTGGCCTACAATCACAAACACAAGTTAAAAGATTAAAACAATAAACAATTTTATGTTGGACTAGAAGACCTCCAAGGTGCTTTTCAACCTATTATTCTATAATCTAAATACAAAATAAGAAATATCTGACACCACATCAAGAAGCAATAATCTACAATCAATAACACAAATCTTTATTGTAAGTGTTTAGTTACATTATCATGTCCCAAGCTGGTTGGAACAGCCAAGTCTTAATAGCTTTCCTAAGTGCAATAGGGTTGGTGCCAGTTTAAACATGAGGTTGAACCTGTTCCAAAAAAAGGGGGAAACAGTACAGAAGGCATGTCTCCGTGACTCCTAATGATGACATACCCTTAGGAACCCCCAGGGAGCCCTCCCTTACAGATATAAGATTGAGTATATGGTTCTCTGCTCCAAAAAGTACAGAAAAGTGAAACCTTGCCTGGTAGCCAGTGGTCAGAGAGTTTGGTCCAAACTCAAGCTGTAGGAGTCAACCAAGCACATGTTCAGGGAAATGGAATGCAGTAGCAACAGAGAAGCAAACATGGTCCATGACTGTCATTCCCACCTAATTAATTAGTCAGCTAGTCTGAATGTAAGCCAAGAGCCAAAGAGCAGAACAAGAAGCAAGAACACAGATCCAAGGTTGGTGAGTTGTTTCCAACAGAGTCCAATCTCTGGCAGCTGTTCTTAAATAGC
This sequence comes from Thermophis baileyi, assembly GCA_003457575.1. Taxonomy (NCBI): domain Eukaryota; kingdom Metazoa; phylum Chordata; class Lepidosauria; order Squamata; family Dipsadidae; genus Thermophis; species Thermophis baileyi. The sequence goes on from QLTV01000806.1 coordinate 65,328, forward strand.
CCAGATGCAGGCATTGCTTAATGATACGCCTCTGAAACTTCTGACACAACCTAGGATGGGGCACTCTGCCAGTAATTGCCCCTTATTTATTGATTGATTAAATTTCACTAATACAGTGACACTAGTTAGCTTACAATATAATAAAAATAAAAAGTTAAAAAGTGCTAAAATGATTAAAATTAGAATTAAAAATTAAAAACCAAGGTGATGGGCAGCTTGGGGTGAGAATCTTTCTACTTCATCAGCCATCCCAATGTAGCAAACCCGTGTCCAGGCTCAGAACAAGCAGCAGATCCAAGTTTTAGGCTCTTCTGAAAGGCCAGGAGTGTGGGAATGGATCTCACCTCTGACAGGAAAATATTCCAGAGGGCAGGAGAGCGCAGCAGTAAAACCTCTTCTTCTGGACCCCACCAGCTGAAATTCTTTGGTCAACAAGATCTGAAGTAGGCTCTTTCCGTTGGAATGAGTGGGGCGGGTTAGTCCCATTGGGATAAGCTGGTTCGTCTGATACCTTGGTCTCATGTCCTTATCATCTGAATCCTTCTGCATTTGCTCCTGCTGATTTTCTACTGAATCAGCCTCAATGGTTGTTGTTTGCCAACTCCTGAAGCTGACAACCTGATGAATCTCACCCAGGATTCCTCAACGTGGTTAATATAAATTGCCATTGGTCAAAGAGACTACCCTGTTGTGGTGGTTATTGTTGCTAGTACTATTAGTTAAAGTTGTGTTCATTAAATTATTTGTGTATAATAAATATTTGAAAGTTGATGAACAATCTGAAACTTTATGAAGGGGTCGATGAGTTTAGGGACCCTGATCTAGCCCTTCAATCTCTGACTCAGAGGAATCCATAACATCTTAAGGTTGTATCAAAGAAAGTCAGATCTTAAAGAAGGCTTTAAATATTATAATCAGCCCTTGAATTGCACTCAAAAGTCAAGTGGTACTAGTGCAGCTGGAATGGAAACCTTTAATTCTTGGGTGTCCAACCTTTTGGCTTGTCTTGGCCACTCTAAGTGATGAGGAATTGTCCTGGACTGCACATAAAGTATATACAGTAATATAGTTAATGCATACAGTACATAATCACATAATAATGTTAAAAGTTTATATCTTGTGGAACTGCATTACTACCTATCCAGGGCCACATGTGGCCCATGGGCCATGAGTTGGACATGCCTGATTTAATGTCACTAAATAATGTTCTTGTTGTTAAGCTGAACTTTCGTGGGCTCATATCAATGAGCTTCATAAGCCAGGCGTGCAAAAGATTTCATTTAACCTTTTTTAAGCTATACTTTTGCTACTTCAAGATTATAGCTCAGTATGAATCAGATAAGAGAAAATGCTTACTTGTTTTTTCTCAAAATGTAATTCCATTAGTAGGGTTCACACAAAGAAAATGACTACCAAAGGACTGAGATTGCCCAGAAAGTTACTGTTACGGATAATCTCTACGGATAATATGTGGATCCATACTTCAACTCAGAAAATAAAGGCAAAGAATAGTTTTGTTTTATTAGAAAATCAGTAGATCCATTGTTCTGTTTCAGGGATTGTTTATACTATATTTTGCTAATTCCCTAGCTGTTGGTTCATCATTCTTTAAACACCAGTTCTGGATTCAGACTGTCCAAAATGTTCTTCCTATTGAAGAACATCATATGAACAGAATTGGGCCATGATAGAGGAAAATTCAGGTTCCAAGTTGATTTACGTTGATAGAGTTCAAACAATAATCATAGTATTTCTATTCATGGTTTATTTGAAGAACCATCTTTTCCCAGTTACATCTACCCAATCCACCAGAGAAGGGAGGTAGGGTATGTTATGGGTCCCAACTCTTAAGGAAGGCCATTTAATGGGACCAAGAAGAACAGCCTTCCCTGTGGTAGCTCCCTCCCTGTGGAATACCTTCCCTATGGAAATAAGACTGGCCCCATTTTGACACGCTTTCAAAAGACCTTGGCGACATGGTTTTGCCAATGGGCCTGGGGACTCCGTGATGATATGGAGCCATCAAGTCATTGGTTTGATTGTTATCACCAGGAGAATGGGGGGTTATTGGGCTTTGTACAGAGGTTTTATTCCTGTAAGCCCCACTGAATCACCATGAGTGAGTTGGGCGGCCATATAAATTTTCTTAACAAATCAGTAAAATACATTTCTGTATTAAAATGTGCAGAACCTCAAAGAATTTGAATGAAGTTTGCTTTGACAGTTGTTAGTTGTCTCCCTTAACCTCCCCTCCCCGTCCCCATAGGACTGTACAGCAAACTTCCAATTTCTTCACTGTTTAAGCCATATGTGACATTAGCATGAATGTTTTATTATTTATTTATAGCTTGGCTGATAAATAATTTCTTCAGCCATGAAAAAAAGGATTCCTCAGAGAGACTAACAAAATAGACATAAAAACAACAATTCCCATTAAATGAATAAAATTAATTCGGCAAAGAGCAGAATCAGGCAAAAGTCTTTAAGCAGTTGAACACGAAAAACAAACAAGGCAATGAAGGAAGGAAGGAAGAAGCAGACGGGCTATCGTGAAGAAGTGTTTTTAAACGAGGCAATTTTATCATGCCACGGGGAGAAAAAGCGCTGAGGAGGAAAATATCTAATCCTATTGTCGTTTCTTGGCTTAGACACATGACACAATCCCCTAACACATTCTCCTAAGAGGTTCTTTATTTTTCTGCTGGGTTATTTAATACTTATTTGGGGTGGGTTTGTTTGCTCTAGATCCTGGCAAAGAACATTTGTTTGATTTTTTTGCAAAAGCCACTATGCCGGCTTTCTTCGGGGAAGGTGAGGCAGGCTTTGCATCTCTACTTGAAAGCTAGTTGAAAGAAAACAGAGGAGAAGGAAGAAGAAATGGATGAGTAGGCAACATCAGCAGAAAGTTCAAACTTACAATATGAAAAGCCAGTTTTCTCCATCTTTCTCCAAATTAAGACCTGCAGTTATTCCAGCACTGCGCTCTTATTCTTTTAGAAAACATTGAGCTTCTGCTTCTGTGTGGCCTGCTATTACAGTTACATCAGCAGAGCTGTGCATTTACTGTATTAAAGGGTCAAGAAGTCATAATAGGTACTGTTGGAGCGTATAGGGCGGGCTAATTGTTATGTGCCTGGTGAGTAGCAATTATGACATGGTCAGATAGTAACCTTGTAGTAATAGATTGGGCCCCAGCATTGACCTCAGGATAGCAATATATTTCTATTTCAAAGCTCTACGTGTCTTTAGTTTGAAAACAAACCTATTTCAGTGGCCAAAATCATATCTAATATATGCATTATCATTTTTTGTTGTTTTCTTTCCTTATTAGTGTATGATTGATGTGTTGAATCTAGTCTTGTGCTAATTCTGCAAAACCTGAAAATTAGTTTAAAAACTTCACATTCCTGAAAGAAAAGCTTACTTTTGTAACAGAAGAGGTTTGAGGAGGAGGAGGAGGAGGAAAAAACTGTTAAGAAATGTGAAACTCCACAGAATACGCCATTTTGTTTCTGCCACAGAGAAAACTTTGTGGAAGTCAATCATGTCTGCCTCATTCAGCATAATGTTCCCCTTATGGTTTGCTTTGAAACGGAAGCTGATGATGAAATGTCAGAGTCCTTAAAACCAAATTGATTTGGGGGAAAGGGAATTTTTTTTTAATGGTTTGAAACCCTGGGAAGAAGTTTAGCTTTGTAAAAGCAATGACAACAATGATTGTATTTCTTCTTTAAAAAAAATTAATTAAAATTAAAATTCTCAGCAGAGTCACTGAAGAGAGAAGTAGAATTCTTCCCAATGGCTAATAATTTCCCTCCCACACAATGTCTTGCATTGGGGAGTATTTGGGGTATTCTGGAGAAATAGAGTTTTCTGTACATTAGAAACATTTTTTAAAGAAATTATATTCTTATTTTAAAAAGTAAAGTAAGAAACTCCTTAGTAATTTCTTGACGAATTCCTAACAAAGTACACATCGTTTACTGCCTATGAAGCAATACAATTTTCAGCACTTGGGAAAGTGAGCAGCCCTTGGGAAATTTGGGGCACTTGGGAAAGCATTCAAGCTATATGTAAGTCCATATGGAAACTGCATGCATAGCATGCACACTATCTATCTAACAAAACCCATTTATTTGATTTTAAGTTATTTATTTCTTCATTATAAGCTCAAAACAGTGTACAACAGGAGTGTCAAACTCAAGGCCCGTGGGGCCAGCCTGGAAATATCAAAGGACCGGCCCGCGGTGCCACTGCCGGCCAAAATGGGCCGCGGGTGGACCGTGTGCGGCCCCCGCGTGGCCCATTTTTGGCTTCCCTGGCCTCCAGCAGCACTCTGCCAGGCTAAAACTAAAATGCCAGATCCATTTAATCTACAATCAACAATCTATAATTGACAGCCATTTCTATTTACTAACCTGGAAATTTACCTCTGCTGTTAGATCTTGTATTATCTTGCTATTTATCCTATTGCATTTTTATTATTAGTTGAATAATAAAAATACAATAGCATAAATATCTTTTCTGCCTGGAAAAGCAATTTACTATTAAACAATGGGGTATAAATTTAGAAATAAAAAGTTTAGTGGAGTATGAAGAATAAGTAATAAATGTTTGCCAGTAATATCTGCTAGAAGAGATAGGAAAATGGTTATAGTAAAGAACTGTGGAAAGAAAGAAGAGAAGGGGGAAAAATGCATCTTGAGCCTGTGTCAAACACCCACCATGGTCACACCCACCATGACCCATGACCCCCCCGGCCACACACCACCACTACCACCCCAGCCCTCCGAGGTCAAACACAACCCTGATGCGGCCCTCAATGAAATAGAGTTTGACACCCCTGGTGTACAAGATAGTGTTTGAAAATGCAGTTTGTTTTAATTTTGCATCTTCCTGCCATGTCACAGTGCCTTAACTATAGGAATGGTTGATGGTTCCCCTAAATATCTTTCAACTAATGTTATTTATGTTGCAAATTTCTCTAGAAAATCCAGGTCATTATCTTCTCAGCTCCTGGTATACCATATTCTCTTGATGTGGACACAAATGGCCTATCAAAATTCTCTATCCAATTTTGTAGGGACAATTTCTCCAAATTTCACTATGAGAACTTGTATAACAATTTGTTAAACACAGGACTCTTCCTTAGCAATGACAATAGCATAAATACTTTGGATAGTCATTTAAATATTAATAATGAGATATATTCGCTATGGCCTATTGGGAAAAGTCTTAATTAATTAAAACTTTCCCCACTAGACTATAATAAATATATCTCATTAATTAATGTTTAAACTACTATCCTATCAACTTTCCGACTAGAGGTAAAGATGGCTCATCTCAAACCAAGCTAGGTTTTTTTGGCATCAGTATGGTGTCAATGAGTTGCTGTTCTTTTCTTCCAAGATTACCATTTCTACTTCCCAGTTTAGTCTACAATTCTAAGATTTCTGATGATCTCTTATTTAGTACTAACCCAATCAGAGCCTACTTTGTTGTTTTTCTTTTTAGATCAGCCAAGATCAGCTAGTGGTGCCACTAATGCAGCAACTGCCCCCTCACAATCCACATCAGTTGCATACATTTAAACTGTTGTAGGAATGTATTAGATCTTAACAGGAATGGCTACTTTGTGAAAAAAGGAGTTGGGCAGCTAATTTCTCCAGATGAACAGGATTTGCTTCAGCCATCATTAAGCAAAGTTTCCCCATGATGTTGCCCTAGACCAGGGATGTCAAACTCAAGGCCTGCGGGCCGCATCCGGCCCATGGGGTACTTAGATCTGGCCCACGGGGCCTCCCTGGAAACAATGAAGTACCCGCCTGTGGTGTCTCTGCCAGCAAAGACGGAGCTCGGGAGGGCCACGTGCAGCCTCCCAAACTCTGTTTTCACTGGCAGAGGGTTGCAGGAGGCTATCACAGCCGAAAACGGAGCTCAGGAGCCCGTTTTCGCTGGCAGAGTGCTTGGGCCACCACAGGCGCCCCCGACATGAGTGACGTCGAGCTGGCCATGCCCACCCTGGCCACACACACCCTGCCCCCTCAATGTCAAACACAAACCTGATGCGGCCCTCAATGAAATTGAGTTTGACACCCCTGCCCTAGACAGATGAATCAGAAGCCAGTAGACTGCACATCCCAAAGAAAGAAGCAAAAGAGTCATTCTGTCTCTCACACGCACGTACAATCTTCTTGGCTATCTTGCACATAAAGTAACAAAAGAAAGTCACATTCCACATGAAAATATCTTCCTTGAAAGAGTTTCTAAGTGTGAGCAAATGTTAGGCAGAAAGATGTTCCTAACTGTTTTAGTGGAATTTCTATGCCTGCTGCTCCTTTAAGCTGATTTGCAGGTTCCAAAGCAGACCTTCGTAGCAACATAAAAGGAGTATATCCAAGACCTACCAAGAACTAGATGTCTTTCAACGTCTCCTGAAGAGGACAGTGAAGGTTTGAGTCATGCAAGTTTGAGCCATCTGTTTTGAAGGCACCCTCCAGTCTGCACTCAAAAATGGACATGGCAAGAAGGTAGATGGGGCCAATGTTTTAAAAAAGCAAGGAATAAATTAACATTTTGAAAAGACATGATTATTTTCATGAGTACACTGATAAAAAAATATAGATAGTCTTCATCTAAAAGTAACAGCAAAATGCTTCTAAGAAGAGCCAGGAGAATATGAGAGATGCAACCATAACAGTTGACATGGTTGCTTAGTTAAAGAGAGGGACTAAGTTCCATTAAAACATCATTTTACCAACACTAATATTTTACCAACCTTAACTGACTGTGAATCTATTTGACATTGTTGGTCTAAGAAATAAAAGGTTATGGAGAGCTCTTATAGAAATTCAAATTACATTTGGGATAATTAGAGATTTAGTTTTACAAATGTGCATGTTACATATTCTGGATATGTAATAAGACACGTTCTCATATAAAGCTTGGTCATGGTGAATACTGAGTAGTGCTTACTTTGAAAGGAGTGGATTTCCAAGTATAGAGCTAGAAGCTGACAACTAGGAGAGGACATGTGTCCGGTGATGTCTCAATATCTTTTCTGCTGCTGTGGTTTGTTAGCCCAGTACTATTTGCAGTAATGTTTTGAATTCTCCCTTTTGCTATTGACTGATGGTCAACATCATGATGATCAGAGGTGGGTTCCTACTGGTTGTAACCGGTTCTTTAGAACCGTTAGTAAACTGGTGATGACGTCATGGAACCGGTTCTTTCGGCATCTCCGTGGGCGCCTCCATCTTGGATATTACTTCTGCACATGCGCAGAAGTGAATTTTTGCTTCTGCGCATGGGGCAGAATGATTGGTGTGGGGGCGCGTGCGCGCACAGCGCGACCCTGAGCAAACCGGCAGCAAAATTATCCAGAACCCACCCCTGATGATGATGATAATGATGGTGATGTCCATCTCTACCTTTTTCTCTGCCTAGCAAGATACATTTCTTCTTTTACTTAGTTCAGATCATAACCTTCTGTGCTTGTCCTAAGCTTAGGGAAAAATACAGATGGGTAATTCTACATTGTTTCAATTGCTAATGTTGTGATTGACTTATTTTACAAACATTCTTCCAAGCTAACAGGAACACAAGTTGTTCCCATGTTGTTGTTGGCTGAACCTAGTGAAGAGGATTGAGGGAAATTCAGTTAAACAAAAGATATTTGCATTTTCAGTAAAACATAATATATTAAGACACGGAGGACCAACCTGTTATGTTCAACTTCTATATTTAACTTTTTGTTTTGATGACATTTGTTTTGATGACATAGTGTCAGGCATCTAGCATAAAAGTCATATTATCCCAAACATGGATTCATAGAGTTCTGTTTAGTAAAATTTATTAAAATGAAGATGAGTAGTGGTAAAAGAATTCTAGTCAATGAACTAGGGCTCAATTTAAAGCCAATGTATCTCAATGCACATCAGGGTGGAGACTTTCTAAATCTTTCATCTCATAACTTTATGGTTCACTGGAAAGTACAGTATATAGGAATCTGCAGCTGTGTGTATACCTAGCAGCCAGTTAAAACTTTATCAGACTGAGAGCACACAGGCCATAAGAGAATGTTGTTCCTGTGTGTTTTCTATTTGTAGTTGTTTCTTTTTCAGATAGGTAGCCAAGTGCAAAAGTATGGTACAGCATACAAATACTGTGTTGATTGACAGTGAGGAATGCATTAGAGGTGAACTGGTTCATAGGCTATGTTGAAGAAAAGCTATTGCTTAACTGTTGTTTCCATTGTTTGCTATGAGCATTAAAAATCCTTTTTTTTTTTTGTGGGGGTGGGTGGGTGGATAGTTAGTTCAGCAAGATTAACACGTGTGTGGACTGAGGCTGGCAAGGCTGGAAGCACAGTCTGAGACTAAACAAGACCACCAAAATATGACCCTTCACTTTCATGGCTGAGAGACAAGTGACAAAAGTTCAATTAGCACAATGAGAGAAAGAGATATTTCAAGATTAAAACTAAAGATGGTTATTATTTTTTAAGGTGGCTTCTGGGCAGGAGTGTTTCTCCTGTGATGCTTCCCTGCCATGCATATTTCTTGTCTAGCTACCGTTTGTGATTATTATATGTGTATTATGGACCTTTGGGCATTGGGGAAGCAGTAGAGCGTTGGCCTTCTGCTTGTACTGGAAATATTTTGTGGCTGACAAAGCTGGATCTTGTGGATAGATATTGCCGAGTGCAAGAAATGGCAGTACCAGACTTTTGGTTTATGGAGTGTGGAGGACTGAAGGCAATCACATTTTTCAAGTTTACTAGTTCTTTGATTTGCTTGGTAGTGACTAGACCCATGGTGGCGAACCTATTGGACACGTGCCGGAAGCGGCACGCAGGGCCATCCCGCGCGGGATGCGCGGCCTCACTGGCTCCTCTTCCACGTTCCTGTGCACATACGTGCGCCAGTCAGCTGGCCTTCGTGCACGTGGGAGTGCCGAAACCCAGAAGAGCAGTGTTCCGGTGCGCATGCGCACGCCGGCACCCGAACTTCCAGGTTTCCATCACGTGCATGCGCGATGGGCATACATCTGTACCAGAAACTGTAAGTTCAGGTGCCGCCGCACGCATGCACACTGGAACACTGCTCTTCCGGGTTTCGGCACTCCCACGCGTGCAAAGGCCAGCGAGGCCACGCAGTCCAGGCAGGATGGTTTTGCGTGGCATTTCCGGCATGCAGGTCGGCACGCAGTGACGTAAAAGGTTAGCCACCACTGGACTAGACTGTTGGAGCTGTTGCTGTTTCAGAGGTCACCAGATTACAAACTTGTGGGAATCAGAAGTTAGACTGAAACAAAGAGGTTGAAGCTAGCAAAGTGTGTGTGAGATGCTTTAGCATCATTTTCTTGGCACCTTTTATTTGTTTATTTATTTATTCAATATCTTTAGATGCCCATCTCCATCAATGACTGTGGGTGACTTACAAGAGCAATAATTGATTGCTGATTGGTGGTTTTTGAGTACAGGTAGTCCTCGACTTACAACAGTTTGTTCAATGACTTATGACCATTTTTAAAACTTATGACCATTGCAGTATCCCTACGCTCACATGAATAAAATTCAGATGCTTGGCAACTGAGTCATATTTAGATGGTTGCAGTGTCCTGGGGTCATGTGATCTCCTTTTTTCACCTTCGGACAAGCAAAATCAATGGGGAAACCAGATTCACTTAACAACCATGTTAATAATTTAACAACTGCAGTGAATGTGGCAGGAAAATGGGGCAAAACTCACTTAACAAATTTCTCATTTAACAACATAAATTTTGGGTTCAAATGTGGTCATAAATTGAGGATTACTTAACTGAGGATCTATAAAGTCTTTTTCACAAGACTGCCAGCCTACTCCATCCAGAATTAGCCTCATCTTCTAGAGTATCTTGGGGAAACATCTACTTGACTAGCACTGATGATGTGACCTAGTTAAGGTAATGAAACATCTGCAAGAAAACAAGCAAGCTCAGAGAGCACCAAGGACCCCTCATTTCCACCCTGAGCTATAGTCTCCTTTATTGGAAACTTCTACTTTGTCTCTCTTCTGAAAGTTGAAGTGAACCATACAGTTCTGCTTCTCCAGAGCAGACCCAATATAATGGAAATCTGCCTAGTCCCCTTAGCTGATTTCCAGAAAGATACTAAAATCAGAATTATGTGGGAAAGTATTTTAACTGAATTTTAATGCACTATACCATTTTTAAATTTTATTTACTGTCTTTTTTTTTTTATTTTATTCTGGTTATATTGTTGTTGTTTTTAATTTGGGAGTTTGTATTATTAAATTTTTAATTATACTGTGGATGATTTAACTTTTTGCTGTTCTTACACATTGTGGAAGCTACTAAGACATGTTGCATTATAATAGGATATAAATGGAAAAAAATAAATAGGAATTGATTGCTTAACTCAACTATAGATGAGCTTAAAGCTGAGCTTTATCATTACAGCTCCTGTATCTACCATAAAAACAAAGACTATATTTGAATCGTCTCCTGATACTAATGCCTCAGTTTCCACAGAAATTTACTCTTGCGCCCTACATGAAGGTGTCATTTTGTGATCTTACAATTTAAAAAAAATTGGACGGTGAGCTTTTAACAAATTGCTATGATGAAAATCACAAGTATTGGGGGGGGGTCTTCGTTTGTTGACATCTATGATCCTCAGAATGTTTTGAGGGTAGTTCTCAGAACAGGGTTTTTTTTATCATTTCACTCATATGTCTAGTGATGATATGATTTCATGGACAATGTGCTGGTACACTTTAACTCTCTTTCTGGCCTGATTCAGATGTCTTATTAAAGTCATGAGATACACTGACAAATCCCAAACAACAATAAAATAAGTTGTGGGGAGCTATGTTATATGAGCTCCAGCATTGCCTGAGGTTAATGGATTACTGTAGTCATGAGTTAAACTTTTGAAATTGTTTGGTGCCTTGAAAAAAATTCATCAGTAACTAAATCCAAATGGTTATTAAAGTGTTTCTTATGCATTTCATCTATGAATAGTCCCACAGATTAATTGGGATTTCAAACTTTCTATCCTCTCCATTTCTGCTAGATTTATTTTCGAATCTTTCTTTATAAGAAAAAGAATCCCTTGGGCTTTTCTAAAGCTCTTTTCAGGCTACGGATAAGCAAGAGGTTAGGTCACGATCAAACTTCCCTTCTGCTCATCATCTTTTTCATACATATTCATTATCCATGGATTTTGACTGTTTTGATACTGGCTTAAGATGAGCTCGATTGGATTTGTGGAAGCAAAGCAACTGGCAAAGTGTTCAGAATATTAGTAGATCTCCTCATGGCCCAGTTGTATACGTTTCTCTATTATTAGGTGTGATTTGGGTATTTGGATAAGGATCCCTTTACCTGATGGAACTATTCTTTTCTCCTCAAGTTGGTTTAATATCTTCCGCTGAAGCTTCTTTTTATGACTTTTCTTTTTCCTATTTTTTTTTTCGTAGGGTGGGGAGGGCTTTTGAGTCAGTCTTGATTCCTAGTGACTGCCTGGACAGCAGCATTTTTTTGGCAGCATTTTTTCAGAAGTGGCTTGTCATTCCAATCTTCCTAGGGCTGACAGGAAGTGGCTAGTCTAAAGCCACCCACCTGGCTGCATGCCTAAGTAACTGTTTCCTGGTTCCTAGCCAGAGGTGGGTTCCTCCTGGTTCGGACCGGTTCGCCTAAACTGGTAGCAACCCACTGGTGACGTCACGGAGCTGGTTCGGTCGGTGCAGGTCCGTGGACGCCACCATCTTTTTTTTGTTGGGTTTTTTTTTAATTTTTTTTATTTATTTTTTCTTCTGCACATGGGCAAAAGGGGAGTTTTTGGCACTGTGTATGCGGTCACCATCTTGTTTTTGGCTTTTTTTTTTTATTTTTTATTTATTTTCATATTTTTTGTGCCGGGGGTGATGTCACAGGGCCAGTTCGGTCGGTGCCGGTCCGTGGATGCCGCCATCTTTTTTTTGGATAAAAAATTGGGAGGAATTTTTTTGGGAATTTTTTTTCTTCTGTGCATGCACAGAAGCCGAATTTCTGGCACTGCGCATGCGTCGCCATCTTGTTTTTGGCTTTTTTTCTGGATTTGTTTTGGATTTTTCGGCACTGTGCATGCGCGCCCATGTGGCACGGGAGGAAGCGAAACGTCAGCGAGGTAAGTTAGAACCCACCCCTGTTCCTAGCCCAGTGCCTTTAACCACTGCACAAACTGGCCCTCGGGTGCCTTCTTACTGGATATACTATGCAGAAAGAACAATGGATGCCATTGGTGGAAAATGCCTTTTTTTTCTTCTTTCCCCAAATGTCCCCACCTGATATCCACCTTTTTTTTTTCAGTGCTAGATGAAATAACTGAAGAGATTGGACAAGCATTTGATTAAAATGGTGTAGGATCTCACTTCATCTCAAGAAGGGATTGGACTAGAAGACCTCCAAAGTCCCTTCCACACCTATTATTTTATGTTTTAACACATTCACAGTTTTTTCAATTTGGTTTTGTTACATTATGCATGCATGGAGGAAGAAGACAGTTATGCAAATATTCTAATAAATAAAACTAAGTAGTTTTATAAGTGATCAGGGTCTAAGGGGTATTCATTAGAAACAGGCCCTCAAAAATTTAGAATACATAAGCATAACTACATAAAAAGCATAGAAAACATGTTTGTTAAATATATATAAAATAGCATAGCACATATAAAAACAACACATAACAATCAACAGCATATATAGATTTATTTTCCTTAGAATTGTAATGATATTTTTTTTTTTTAAATCATGCTTCATTTAGAATTCAGTCAGGAAATTATTGACCAGACAAAGTAAAGAATAATAAAGCATCAGCAAACGACTCTTTGGGCAGTCATATAAACATGTGGTACAGGGGTGGGTTCTAACTTACCTCGCCTCCGGTTCGCTTCCTACCGTGCCACGTGGCTGCGCGTGCATTGCACACCACTTGGCCACGCCGCGCAGGCGCAGTGCCGAAAATTTGCAAATAATTCAAAAAAAAAAGCCAAAAACAAGATGGCAGCACATGCTCAGTGCCAGGGACTCGGCTTCTGCGCATGCACAGAAGAAAAAAAATAGCAAAAAAATTCCCCCAAAAAATTCCAAAAAAAAGATGGCGGCGTCCACAGACCGGCACCGACAGAAATAGCTCCGTGACATCACCAGCGGTTTGCTACCGGGAGGAACCCACCTCTGATGTGGAAGAAGTAAGAACTGCAAGCAGAGATACTGTGACAGAAATATTGAATCATATATGTATAATGGATCTCAAAAGTCTAGTCCAACCCTCTGCTTAGTAAAGGATCAAGGATATTATATTCAACAAATGGCCATCTAGCATATGTCCGAGAAGGACCATTTGGCAAGCCCATTTTGCTGCTGACAGCTCATATCTATCAGGGGTGGGTTCCAACTTACCTCTCTACTGGTTCACTCCCTCGTGGGCGCGGAGGCGCTTCACACATGCGCGCATGCGCAGTAATGAAAAATCTGAAAAGAAAAAAAAAGCCAAAAACAAGATGGTGACTGTTAAGGAATTGTGCAGAGTAACCTCTGGGCCCTTCAGGTTTGCACAGTTCACCGTAATGTTGCAGTAGATATAAGTAATGATTCAGTCAATAAACAGATACGTTAAAGTGTATAAAAGTAGTTTACTTAAAGAAATAGCACAGTCCAAATAACAGTCCGAATCATACACGTTCAATCAGTCAGTGTTCAGAAGTACAGCAGTCTTCTTACCAGCCTTTCTTTGTCTTAATCAGCAACCAAAGATTCTCTACTATCACAGATAGCTAGCTACACACAGAGCTTACTTTCAGACACGAAGTCACTCAGCAATGAATCAGCAAAAGAGAGACAACTAACCATGTTCTCTAGCTCCCTCTTATGGCCATTACTGCCAGTCAGAATGCAACAATGCATTTAAAGCCATATTACATATATACATTTAAACAGTGATTTGTGGCTTGTTTATATTAACCAACCCAACCGTTTGAACAGAGTCCTAACAGCGACCGCATGCACAGTGCCAGAACTTGGCTTCTGCGCATGCTCAGAAAAAAAAATTTCAAAAAAAAATTCAAAAAAAAGATGGCGGCGCCCACTAACTGGCACCGACCGAACCGGATCGGTGATGTCATCGTGACATCACCAGCGGGTCACTACCAGTTCAGGAGAACCAGTCCGAACCGGGAGGAACCCACCCCTGATATTTATCTAAACCAACCTTTGCTTCTAGCTTGAATTCCATGGATTTGGCCCTGCCTTCTTTGACTGACCTTCAGACATAGCTATTATACATCTGCTCAGTCTCCTCTTCAGCTGACTAAACATGCCCAGTTCCCTTAATTGTCAGTACCTACTCACCATTTGGTAGCCCTCTTCTGAACTTGCTTGTCACTGCCCTATAAGTCTGGGGTATCCAGAATGCAATTCAGTGGGCCTGATGAAGACCAGATAGAGTGGAGTCATTATGTCTATGGAGATTCTCAGTCATCCAGGTCATGGTTGTCCCAAAGATGCTTTTTCAAAAGAATGGGAGGATTTATATTCCTTGCAGAAGGTTCTACACCTATTTCCACTATTCAGGTGACCCTGAGGGCACAGATAAACCTCCAAGTGGCCTCAATGACTCTCAGAAAGTGTGCTAACAACCAGATGACTGCAAGGAATATAAACCCTTCCATTCTCCACCATTCAGTCAGAACTGAGGAAGCTTCTTGGGTGAGAAGCAAAATATCTTCAAGCAAAACAAAGAAAGTCCAGTTGCCTTTTGAAAAAGCACCTTTGGGACAGTGGAGCCATTACTTCTTATGTTCTGAACTCTGTGCCCCAGATCAGCCATCAATATTAATATTAAGATGACCCATTATGTTTAATAACCTGATTTAGTAGCAGGAACAGTATACAATCATGACAGCTATTGATGACCAGGTTATTATATTGCATTTCAATCAGTAACTGGCACAAAAATTGCAATTCTCACGATCCATCTCACAAACATCTGCATGGTTTGTGCAATTCAGCTACTCATCATACTGATTAGCAAACTGCTGTATAAAAAGCTCCATAGGATGGAAACAACATAGGTTCAAAGCAGGGGTTGGTTCCAACTTACCTTGCTGCCGGTTCGCTCCCTCCTGTGCCGCGTGGGCGTGCCGCGTGGGCGTGCACGTGCTTTGCGCGCACGCGCTTTGCGCGCACGCGCATGTGCAGCAACAAAAAATCCAAAAAAACCCAAAAAACAAAAACAAAGCCGAAAAAAAGTTGGCGACCGCATGCACAGTGCCAGAAAGTCGGCTTCTGTGCATGCTCAGAAGGGAAAAAAAATTCAAAAAAATAAAAAAAAATTCAAAAAAATTCAAAAAAAGATGGCGGCCCCCACAGACCGGCACCGACTGATCCGGTTCAGTTACATCATCATGACGTCACCAGCGGGCTGCTACCGGTTTGGGAGAACCGGTCCGAACCGGGAGGAACCCACCCCTGGTTCAAAGCACAAAACAGGAATTGATTTGTATAGGCTTCCTGTTGGTACCATTCCTAGAATGTAAACTTTGTTTTGAAAACAGAAAAATCCTGTGAGTTTTATGAGCAAGCAAACATGTTTGGAGATTTAAGACTTTCTTCATAGGAAAAAAATAAATAAACCAAAACTAAAATAGAAAAAAAATATGGTTTGCTTTATTTTTCCAGCATTTAAATAAAATGCAAAAGAGGAAGAGGAAAGGGCAGAAATGAACAGCATAAGGAGAACAAAATCTGAATGCTTGCTATCTCTCAGTTCTAGTCGAAGCAAAAATGAACTGCTATTTAAGTTCTCTTTTTTTATCCCTGCTGTCTAAACACTAAAAAGGTGTGGAGAGAAACGGGATTAACATAGCTCAAGATTAGGTGAAAAATTGATCTTTCTACAGAAGTCCACCGGGATTTTACTGCAAAGCTTATGCAAACTCCAGGAGTGAGCCTTTCCCAGCTGTGGTGTAACCCTTGTCCCACCAGCTTCATAAAAGCTCAGCACAGCTGGGATTGGTGTCTCAGCACAGATTCTTGAGGATGGTGCTTCTATTGAGCAACACCGACTGCTGAGACATTTTCCCTTTCGAAGTGCAAAGCTCTGAGGAACAAAACTTATACATATATTTATTTATGCTCTCGAGTCAGCATTGATTCATGTCGACTGCCTAGACAAATCCCTGCCATTTTCTAGGCTACAATTTTGGAAGTCGTTTGTCGGTGCCTGCTTCTTGGGCTGAGAGGGAGTGACTAGCCCAAAATCATCCAGTTAGCTTTGTTCTTAAGACAGGACTAGAACTCACCATATCCTGATTTCTAGACTGGTACCTTCAGCATTACATAAGCTGGTTCATTTTTAAGAGTCTAGCCAGTCAGCTGCAGAGAGATCATACAAGCAACCCACCCATATTTCTTGTCATTGCATTCTACATCCATGCAATTTATTTCTCTATTTGTTTTTGTTTCTTGCTTGGGTTTTTTTTTTTTAGCACTGAAATCATTGGAGTGTGGAGAAACCTTAAATAACTCTGGGCATTATACTTTAACTGAATAGTTTTGCTGTTCTGCTAAAATATATGAAACTGTTTGATCCATCTGATCCTTTAAATACTGCATTATAGCAATATAACTTAGACTTATATACCACTTCACAGTGTTTTACAGCCCTCTCTAAGCAGTTTACAGAATCAGCATATTGTCCCCATCAATCTCAGTCCTCATTTTACCCACCTCAGAAGGATGGAAGGCTGAGTCAACCTTGAGCTTGGTGAGATTTGAACTGCCAAATTGCAGGCAGCCAGCAGCCAGCAGAAGTAGCAGCCTGCAGTTCTGCACTCTAAGCACTGTGCCACCGTGGCTCTTATAGCTGTATATTGCATAGAAATATATGCAATCTGCAGCTATTCCTTCCATTCACTCTATACCCTTTAACAAGGTCCTACAGACAAATTGCTACACACTACAACCACCAGGATCAAAGCAGGCTGAAGTTATATCAGCAGAATAAAACAATGCTTGCAATAATGATTAATATAGTAAGCATGTACAGTATTTGATAATTTCAAAGACATTTAGGAGGAAACTAGGCTGTGTGGTGTTTCAGGGCTATTCTCCCCCAGTACAGAAGATCTTAAATAGCTATGAAGGCTGACATTGCAAACATGGTTTGCAAACATCTTAAAGCAAATGGGGAAGCCTGGGAGACTCCTGATGTTGCTGAATACAACTCTGAGCTGGTGACTAATGGTAAGAGCAACTCCGGTTGGCAGCACTGCATTCAAAGAGATACAGGATGCAGACCCTAAAGGGAAGTAACAATGGGAAGCCCTGAGACAACAAAGGAAAGGAGATGATTAAATCTAAAATGAAAATAATTTTGCAAGGCCATTATGAAACGGGATGACAGGAGCAGTGCAGCTGCACTTTTCAAAATAAGCACTGGGCATAGCAGTATAATTAGAAATTAGTCATTTTGTTTTACTGACTATGAACATGATTTATCACTTATAGCTTTTATGTACACTGAGAGATTATGCACCAAAGACAAATTCCTTGTGTGTCCAATCACTCTTGGCCAATAAAGAATTCTATTCTATTCTATTCTATTCTATTCTATTCTATTCTATTCTATTCTATTCTATTCTATGCTATGCTATGCTATGCTATGCTATGCTATGCTATGCTATGCTATGCTATGCTGCCATGCCATGCCATGCCATGCCATGCCATGCCATCCCATCCCATCCCATCCCATCCCATCCCATCCCATCCCATTCCATTCTCTAGAAATCATTGAGTGTGCTTGACCAATTGTAGCTATAGAGCAATTGGTTGAGCTCTCAGGGCATACACTGTAGAAGTTCATGATCATAACTGGATCTAGAAAAGATAGCCACTGTCCAGCCTTTTGGAATCACCACTATTTGATTCCAGAATAGTTGGATGACAGAGAGGTGAGGCATTGAGTATATAAGCCTCAGAGGAATTCAGATTTACAAAGACTGTTTAACCAGATGTACAGTATCCCTAATATAATTGAAAAACGCTGCCCAGAAATATGATAATGATTCAGAGGTATCTGGGACTGGGATGAGCCTTGTGTTGCTCTGTGTTTCATGTCATCATCTCCCTTCAGCAGTTGCATTGGTTAGTATCCAGTTTAGCTGTGGAAGAAGGAATTGCCATGAAGACTGTTTCATGATGATAATACTGATCGTCAATGGGTGGGGAATCAGAATTTCTACTACATTCTGCTTCTTGGCTTTCAGGTCTATTCCTCCCTCTCCCCTCCCCACTCTTAATTTTTTTTTAATTTTTTTAAATTTAGCAAAAAGGACAGCTTTGCAACATTTCCCTTACAGAGTTCTATTATTTATTTATTTATATTTATTTATGTATTTATGTATGTATTTATTTATTTATTTATTTATTTATTTATTTATTTATTTATTTATTTAAAATAAAAGGGAACATTTGGACAGGGATGGTAGGCACGCTGGTGCGCTTATGCATGCCCCTTACAGACCTCTTGGGAATGGGGTGAGGTCAACAGTAGACAGTTTAAGGTTAAAATTTTGGGGAGTTGGGGATGAAACCACAGAGTCGGGTAGTGAGTTCCAGGCATTGACCACTCTGTTGCTGAAGTCGTATTTTCTGCAATCGAGCTTGGCGCGGTTTACCTTAAGTTTGTACCTATTGTGTGATCGTGTATTGTTGCAGTTGAAGCTGAAGTAGTCATTGATGGGTAGGACATTGTAGCAGATAATTTTATGTGCTACACTTAGGTCAGACCTAAGGCGGCGTAGTTCTAAAATTGTCTAAGCCCAAAATTTCAAGTCTGGTGGCATAAGGTATTCTGTCACGAATAGAGGAGTGGAGGACTCTTCTCGTGAAATATCTCTGGACATTCTCAATTGTATTAATGTCCGATATGTAGTGCGGGTTCCAGACAGATTTGTTATTGTTGTTCTTGGTTTGAATTGATAGCAACAAGAAGACAAATTAAGCATAAGGAAAGAGGAGGCACTAGCCAGATAGTGTATTATACAGTTCATTGAAATATTCTAGTGTTTCATGAATGGCAATGGTGAGAGCAACCGTGGAATTTGCTTCTGATGGTTCAGGAAGTGAAAATGGTAGCTGATAAAACTCAAAATTTCAGAATTGGTGCTCTTCCCCCCCCCCCACTTATTATTACCATTTTTTCTTTTCCATTACATTGGTACGACGCAAAGGATACTTGTTAACAAATCAATTGGTAATCCTCTGATTTTAATTTGCTATATTGCTGGTGTTAACCAATTATAAAATAATGTAGGATGGAAACTTTTTATCTTATGTATCAAATTGCTAAAGCGTAGATCAAAAGAGGAGATTATGTCATAGGATATTCCTCTGAAACTTCCTATAATCCTCACTTATATTTTTAATGCATGCCTTGCTCATTTCAGAGCACTATTGAATCTTTCAATAGTGAAGTGAAGATTAATTGAAGTTTGTATTGACTAAATTAAACATTCATTTATCATAAGAGGATATAAGCTACAAAGAGCTCAGGTGATTAAAATCCATAAAAGATCTAGAAGATTTTTCCTATGGGCCCTTAAAAATCTTTAGCTGTAATTACTTGGATTTGTGATGGGGGGGAATAAGTATTTTTCATCTGGTTTTAGGACTCAAAATCATAAATAATGAAATGACCTTTGGATTATTCAGTGCAGAATTTCAAAAGCAGCCGATTATTTTAAAAAACAGATGGAAATAATAAAAGTAGCCTTCTCTAACAGATTATCGTGTAGGCCTATTTGGATGACATTCCATCATCCCCAGCAAATGTGACTGACACACTGGCTAGAATGATGGTAGTTGTGAGCCAACACATCTGCAGGTCATCAGATGGGGAATGGCTGAGAGTCCAACAATGCTTTCTGAATTGTTCAAAGAGGTTTTCTAAAACTGGATTTATTTCTGCAGGACGTGATCCAAGGAATATCTCATTTCAGAAGTCTCCTGATGTTAGTTTGTGCAACGAAACTACACAGGTACTATAATCCTGAAGTCTTTTGTAGACTTCTTAGCAAAAACCTTTGTGGCTACAAAGCTAATATCACATAATATCTGTTTATACATTGTTTTCATGTACTGATTAAAGATTAAACACAGGTAGTCCTCAACTTACAACCACAATTGAGCCCAAAATTTATGTTGCTAAGTAAGAAATGTGTTAAGTGAGTTTTGCCCCATTTTACGACTTTTCTTGCCACATTTGTTAAGTGAATCATTGCAGTTCTTGAATTAGTAACACGGTTGTTAGGTGAATCTGGTTTCCCCATTGACTTTGCTTGTCAGAAGGTTGCAAAAGGGGATCACATGACCTCAGGTCATAAGTATGAAAATGGTAATAAATCACTTTTTTCAGTGCCAGTGTAACTTTTTTTTATTTTATTTTTTATTTTATTTTAATACAAAAAATCCATCTTTCATTTAACTTTGAACAGTCACTAAATGAACTGTTGTAAGTTGAGGACTACCTGTGAAGTGAAAATGGTATTTTAGACAAATTCACTGATAGCAGCATTTTTCATTATGGGTCTGCTTTGCCCTGAATATCTGCTTTGTCCTAAATTTGTCCTATATGCTTTGTCCTGAATATGTTTCTTTTTAGGGAACCTGAAGAGGCCTTAATTTTTTACTTCATGGAGTTCCAAGCAACCATTTTTATATATCAATCTTAATGTTTAGAGCTTCAAAATTAGCATTTGCCTGAATTATTGCAGTAGATTCACAAGGAATAGAACAAAACAGCAACATAAATTACAGCAATATTAATGACTACTTGATATGCTGTCTCCTTCTTGGGACATTATATGTACAGCTGATTTGTAGTCCCCTAAATTCAATTCTAATAAAATTCAGATTAATAGATTATCTCTTCTCTTTGTCTCTCTTTTTCTGTCCTTCTCAGTTTCCCACTCTTCTTAAACTGTCTACTATAGTTGGGCCACAACACAGGCATTGGAACAAAAGTGACATCAGATATTATGGAAGCTAAACACACCCCATGGCTGCTAACACTTAAATGACAGCACAACATTAAGTGCCCTAGAAAAAGTTGGAGTTGGGGGAGTTCATGATTGGCTTTGAAATTTAAGCAGAGAATTGAGGGTGGGGGGCTTCATGGTTGCACTGAAGTCAAACATCTCAAGGTCTTGCTGGACCATAGAATCTCTGTGATCAGGCATTCTAGAAACAGACAACAGGCTATAGCAATTTCTAAGTTGCTTTAAGTCCTTGTTGCTTTATGAACTTGGTTGTTTTTTCGCAGGCATTTCATTACCTAAACTAGGTGATATCATCAGTGTTAGTCCTAGACTAACATTGATGGCATTACCTAGTTTGGATAATGAAATGTCTACAAGAAAACAACCAAGCTCAGAGAGCACCAAGGACCCTCAATTTAGAAACCCTGAGCTACAAATATTCTCCTTTATTGGTAGTTTCTAAGTTCTAGGCACATTGATTGGCTATTCTACGACTAGTATCAGAATGTTGAATTTGTGTGACTGGTTTGCTGACAGCTAACTTGTTAGCGAAGAAAATAATTCCACCTCCCTAAATTTAGTTATTTCTTGACAAAGTATTTACTGCAGCCAGTTCCTTAACATCCAGGGCTTTCTGCCCACTTCCATCCCACAGCAAGATCTCGAAGTATCAGAAGCCAATAAAAACCTGCCAAGTACATGTGCAAACTGAATACTTATCCCCCATACTTAAGTTAATCCAATTGGTAAGGAAGGTACACAAGATGGTTGTATTTCAGGAACAATATGTGGACAATCTGCAGAACAGAATACTTCTCTGATAGCAAAGCATTAATTTCTAATTCCTACCCAGGATTGCCATCTGATTTCAGAGGAAGGTTTATGTGACTTGGGTCTTTTTATTTATAAGAAGAATAATAGGGGACAATTGTCACATCTCAGAACTACAGTTGTTGTTCTTTAAATTATGCCTGACTATATAAGTTCAGTGCTCAGTTTATTAATACTGTGTAATCTCTTCAAACCTGAGATCATCTCATGAACATGGTATTAGCAAAGTATCTTGAAGCCAAGCATACCATCATGACTGACTGATTAATCTTGTCACTCAGGGCAAGCAAACTCCTAAATCTGAACTGGGGAGGAGCAGGGACACCTTGATAAAGATGGCAGCTGGGAACTTCTATAAAATGGCAGCTGTGTAAGTAGGTTAAGAGCCAGTGATTCTCAAATAAGGTTGCTAGTTCAACAATCCTAAAATCCAAAATCATCCAGCATTACACATAGAGTCCATTAATTCACATTAGAATGATTGATGGAGAAGAATGAGTGATGGTTTAACCCCACTGATATAAGAGTGGAAGACACATTGATACCTTTATACAAGCTGTGGGCAAATAACTGATCAGTATGACTTCACTGTTTTCAATCAAATTATCTAGCTGAACAGGGACTATAGGTCTTTTGCCGATACCTGATTTAAGAAACATATTTATCATTTTACTTATTTATTTAAATGCATTGGCCACCCAACTCCAATGGACTTTTTGGAACTGATTTAGCCAGATAACATCAAGAGATTAGTGATATATTGACAAGTCCTACCCTGGTTAGCCTGACAATGATTCTGTACATTGAGTAGCAAAACTTTGTCTAGTCCAACTCCATGGAAATCTGCTAGAAATTAATATGTATGCTGATGAATATAACACTCTGCTTCCTACATCAGCTTCTAAATTATGACAATTTTATATTATACATTTATATTTATACATTTGTGAGCAAAATTGTTTATTTGGGAAATTGTGCTCCAACTTCCTACACAATTAAGTGAAATCCTTCCTGAAAATGGAGGCCTTGACCATATCTGTTGTTTAATATATATCGAAGAGAGAGAATATTAACTTCATTTCCTATGAAACTTTTGAAGTAAAAAAAAATCAAGACAGTGCCATAAGCCTCCAATATGACCTGGTAGGAAAGATTTGAATCATAAAGGAAACACCGAAAACTTAGCATTTCTTTTTTTTTTTTAACAATTGTTTGTAAGTTCCTCACAAGGTTTTTCAAAAATGCTTCCAATTTCCAAAAAAGCCTTAAATCTGCAGCTGAAGATCAAGCCAGAAAATTCAAAGAATAGCTTTCAATGAACACAGTATATAGCTGTATCATATGTTCCTTTGAGGATACACAAACAGTTTTGAAAAGATCATTAAGAGAAGAGATTGTCTTTTCCTCTTGTCTACATTTTTTGAAACAAATTGAACTTGTAAAGTTAATTTCATAAGAACAAATGTCAAAAGACAGCGCCATGCAGGGAAGCTTGGCTGAAAGGAATAATGAAAGTTGGCTGCTGTTTCACCTCAAAATTGAATCTAGGCTCTGCAATGGTAGAGATGGGTGAATTAGTTTGTTTCCTGCCTGTGGCTTTCGCTTGTGTTCACTAAGAGTTTGCTTCATACTGTTCCTACCAAAATCAGAATTTCTTCAAGGCAGATAATCCATTGGGAAGTTTTCAGTTAACAGGTATTGATGGCCATATTTCAAACCATATTTTCTTTTGAAATAAATCTTGTCTTTAAAAGTGTATATTTTTACTAGTTTGACACATTGTGTTTTCTTATTTGGATTTGCCTTGGTCTGCTTATTTGCCTTGGTCTGCTTTTTTTTGAAAACAGACTGAATCAGAGAATCTAGAAAGAACAAAGGTAATTGATAGCTATACTTTTATCCACATGTCCCAAGATTCCAATCAGATCGGATTCTATGGTAATTGATAGAGATTCAATTAGCAACTTAAAGGCCAGAAGCCCTAATTGGATTCCATCTGTCTTTATGTCTACTTTTCTAGCATAAGTCCTTATTTCAAGCATGTTCAAACCTTTTTCCACCCTTTATCTCCTCTCATTATATCTTATGGCTTCCAGTGTTTCAGTAAAATCAACAATAACTCTAATCAAGTTTCAAATACCCTCAAAAATATGGAAAAAATGGATCCAGGGAAGTATAGACCAATCAGCCTGACATCAATATCTAGGAGGATTCTGGAAAAGATAATCAAGCAATAGATATGACAACACTTAGAAATAAGTAAAGCTATTACTAGAAGCCAACATGGGTTTGTAAAAAAAAAAACAGATCA
Source organism: Thermophis baileyi (assembly GCA_003457575.1). NCBI lineage: Eukaryota > Metazoa > Chordata > Lepidosauria > Squamata > Dipsadidae > Thermophis > Thermophis baileyi. The sequence continues at coordinate 89,553 of QLTV01000806.1, forward strand.
AGCCAGACAAATCTTATAGCATTCTTTGACAAAGTGACTAAATTAGTGGACCAGTGAAATGCTGTGGATATTGTATACTTGGAATTAAGTAATGCATTTGACAAAGTAGACCACAACCCATCACTGGAGGTTTTCAAAAAGAGATTGGACAACCATGGTCTGGAATGGTATAAGGACTCCTGCTCAAGCAGAAGTTGGACTAGAAGACCTCCAATGTCCCTTTCAACTCTGTTATTCTGTATTCTGTATTTTGTAAAAGATCAGGCTGAAAGAAGCCAGCAAAAAGATCTATTCTAAGGACCAAGATTGTGTTCCATCATGGTTTGACTCATGCTGTGCAAATTCTTGTATGGAGCTACAGGGCCTTCTTGCCTCAAAAATTATTACAATCAGTATTAATTAGAGTGTGCCTTTCAGTTGATTGCAAGCTCTATTGGATGAGGCTTGTATTATACTACCCTGAATGTGAATGTCTTGAATGTGAACAAGTACTTGCAATCAAAGAAAAAAAAACAGTTTGGATCACATTTTTATTTCCTGTCCAAATATAACTGAAATAATGAGCAAAGTAATCTGAAGGAAAAGTCCTTTTAGTCGAACTAGCCCAGAGCCTTTTAGGCAGCAGCTTAGTGTAGTACATGCTCTATTTCACTGTGTATTGTTTATTTTGTCTTTTTTTTTTAAGAGCTCTCTTTGAAACAATATATTTAGACAAGCTGTATAACTGGCCAAAAATCTGAGCATGAGCATAGTTTAAAGGGAGAGGAAAACTTTCAACAGCTTTTCAATGTGTGTATTTCTTGTTCTGACTTCAGAAAGGTAAGGTAGGTAACATCACCTTCACTAACCATCATCATCCTGTAAACATCCGTAGAGCCATCCATATTTCACACCTCTGAAGGAGAAATTGGAAGAATCCTGTACAATCTGGAACACCGCCAAGAAGCCACACAACTCAACAGGAGCAGATAATTATGTACATGCCAAAGTAAGCAAAGATTGGATTAAAGACGGGAACATCGTTTTTTTTAACACCCTCAATATTTTCCTATGACACCGACTTAAAGCAGATCCAGACTCAACCTCTTGCCCCATCCGCAGAACTGGCTGGCAACTGTTTATGGAGGGCAGAAATGGATGATTCACCCTCTACTGATCATCCCCGGACCCGAAAGCAAGCTCCACACTGCATGTCCCTGCTCTCTTTCATAAGCACACTTTCCCTCCCTATGTCTGCTCAAGCGTGCCTGTCCATTTGGGTGAGAGCACTTTTGTTCGACTGCTGGATAATCTCAACGGCTTATTGTCTGCTGTGCAGAGAAAGAAGCATCCCTTCTGCTGAGCCAGTGCTAACATTAGCTCTTCGACCCACGCGTTTGGATGAACTTCTGCTACTGTGGGTGCATTTTTTTTCTCTCATTGGGGTCATTGTCTATCCTTGGAGACCAGAAATTGTATACTGTGGTTTTGATGTCTTCATTCTTGTACACCCCCCGGAGAAATCATTGTGAGACGAGTACTACACTCCTCCGTTCACAACAGTATACCTTATGCATCCAGACTTGAAATTTTAGGCCTAGAAAACTTAGAACTACGCCGCCTTCGATCTGGCCTAAGTGTAGCACACAAGAGTATCTGCTACAATGACTACTTCAGCTGCAAGTCAATGCCTGGAATACATTACCCGACTCTGTAGTTTCTTCCCCAAACCCCCAAATCTTTAACCTTAAACTGTCTACCATTGACCTCACCCCATTCCTAAGAGGTCTGTAAGGGGCGTGCATAAGCGCACCAGCGTGCCTACCATCCCTGTCCTAAAGTCCCCATGTATTCGAAAAATATGTATTCGAAAAATATGTACTCAAAACTATGTTTGTACTTATTATATACTCACATTAATATTTATACATGCTTGACAAAATAAATAAATAAATAAATAAAAATAAATAAATAAAAATCATTTGAACTAACTAACAAATCTTTGTTGTAGATTATTGTAATAGCACAGTTAGTTACCTCTGTAACACATATATTGATGGTTTGAATCTCAACCACAGAGGGTATTTTTGTCATTTTTTTTTATTTCCAAATTTTCTCCTTGCCACCTTGCTTCGTTTTTTAAATTAGTTCAATTTCACACACACACACACACACACTAGTTTGCTAATGTCCTGAGATAGAAGGCTTTATTGTCAACTTTCAGGCAGCCCAAGACTTCAGTAAATCACAGCTCCCCTTTGATTCTTTGCACTGTTTCTATATTACCATTAGTAAGTAAGAAACAAGCTAATTTATTGAGCTTTGTTACTTAGGCAAGGAGGGGTGATAGTAACTGAATGTTTATAATTCGAATTATATTTACATTTAAATACAGTTCAAAATCTGTGAAAACATGACTAACGTTTTGTATTGTCTGGTATTCGTTTGTTGTGGCTTGCCCCCGTCCCGTGCAGCTGCTCATGGATCCGGACGAACAGGAACAGTCCATAGGGTGGCAAGAGCGGTCTGTAGCTCCGGCATCGGAGTCCGAGACCGAAGAGGAAGCAGGGCCAGAGGTCGATGCTCAATCAGGGCCTTCTGCACCTCCTCAGCAGGAGTTCAGTGACTCCAGTGAAGAGGAGGAGCCTCTGATTGATGCCAGAGCACGCAGGGCAGCTTGCCGGCAAGAGTGGCTGTGTAGAAGGAGGTCTCCTCGAAGGTAAACTTGCAGGCAGAGGGGCCACGCCCTAAGACTATATAAGGTTGGATCACACCGCACACTCTTGCTGGAGACAATTTGTTTGTATTCACCTTGGCTGCTGTTTGAACTTCGTTCCTATCAGTTGGATTGACTCCAGTCCGGGCTCTTGGCCAACTTCAGCAAGTAATTGTATTTGATGGACTTAATGACCTGCTTGTGTCTTGCATATTTGGAATCCCGGCCAAAGTGTTCTGTGCTTGAAAACAAACACTTTGGCAAAGAATTAGTATTCACTTTAATACTAAGCAGTTATTAGTATTAAAGCCTTTTTTGTTTTGAAAAAAGAACAGTGTGTGTGTGTGTGTGTCGCTTTCTGGGGGTTTGCCGCGCTGGGTCACAACATCGTTAACTTTTTTGATGATTTGAATTTCTTGTTAGCAACATCTTTTCTCTTTAGAATTGCAACCTATCCTTAATTTACTGGGCACACATATTATCCCTCTCGTCTAGCCTAGTAATTCCTCAGCATTGCCCAGCATGGATTGACATCCTTAATCACAATAAACTAGGACAGATGGAACCACAAACAAAATTTTAGGAGTTGACTTTATTTATTTGATTCGATTTAATTCTCTTTAGATCTGATTTGAGAGTCATTAGATGGATGTTGGTTTTCAAATGTCTCAGACATTTTATACAAACAAATTTATGATGCTGATCAAAGCATACTAGAAGGGCATTGCACCGAGAAGGAACAAAACCTTGATGTGCAGATTTATGGTGGGTGAGTTTATTGGAGGTTTTTTAATCCTCAGAATACTGCAATAGTTATGATATACAGAGCCAAATAATTTAGGGAGGAAGATCTTGCTTGCATGGAATGATGATGTTTGTTTGGTTGCTTATTGATTGATTGGAGCTCTACAAATAACACTCCTACTGAGACTTCTGTGCTTAATATAATAGTCTCATGAACCATCATAATCCAAGACAACCCAGTAAAACTATATACACATAACTCTGGTGTATATATTTTGTATACACAGAATACACTTTTCTGCAACCTTTTCACTTATTTATTGAATGGGACTGAGAATTTCTGAGGTGAATACCCTGCTCTGTTCAAGACAGCATGAACTGCTCTGCCCACCTCAACAGCACTAGTGGTTCTGTTTTGTTTGGCTTAAGGTGCAATTCATTTGTTTTTACTCCCAGCCTACAGCCACTATCAAATGTTAGTTTAACAGTGGTTCTGTTGACCAGGAATGTAATGTTTCTATTGAAAATCTTGAGGAACCATATGTGCCAATATCACCATTGCCTCTGGAGGCCTTCAAGGTCATGGGAAGTTCCTCAGGAAACATCAAAGTCCCTGAGATGACACCCAATGTCCTTGGAGGACCTCCAAGGTTGGTGGATGGCTATTTCTGTACTTCTTTATCTTATCTAGAGGGTGCCAGCTTGCCTGGGTGGAGTGTGACAGTGCTTCTGAGTGGAGAACTGGACAATGTAGCAAACATATAAATATGAGTGTCAAAGTGTGTTCAGGGTTCTCCCTTGCTAAGGGAGGCCTGTCTTTATTCAGCTTTATAAACGCATAAAGTTTATCAAGGTAAATACCTGGTCTCTGTCTTTCTTTATACCAAGCCACACCTGAAACCGGCAAAATGTTTTCAGCAATCCTTTTTAGGTGCCAGGTGTCCCCGTGTGACTGTCCTCAATGAAGAAAGGCACCAATTTTTTTTAATTTTTTTTTTTACAAAAATGAATAAATGAAATGGGTGAACTTTCCAAGCAATGTAGAAAGTTGTGCTTGAAATCTCACGAGATTGCGGTGATCTCATTAAAATTTGAGGTATTTAAAACGGCTTAATTTGCGGAATGCGAATGTCACTGATGAAGCCATAGTTTCACAATACATTCATTCCCAAGGAAATATTCTTTGAGCTGCACGTTTATGAAGTAGAGAAGGTCAGGAGGTTTTGCTTATCAACAAGCCATACACACACACACACACACACACACACACACACACACACACCTGGCCAAATCTGCTAAATCACCCCTGCCAAGCGGCCGACCTACCCCTGTTTAAAAGCCTGCAGTGGTGGAGGAAGGAAACCCGTAACCTGCTTAAACAACTGTAACTGTCAGGAAATTCCTCCAAATATTCTCCTTTTTTTCTTTACAATCCATTGGTCCTTGTCCTTCACCCAGTTTCAGTAGGGAACCAGGTTATCTCTCTCTCTCTCTTGCATGGAAATTTTTTAATATATTTTTGTATTCTACTTTCCTATCACTGTTTTGTTTTCTCTTTTGCAAGCAAAACATGCCAAATTATTTCATTATGCCTCAGAAAGTTTGGTTCCCAATCTTTATCAATTTGGTAGCTCTTTTCTGACCCTTCCTCCAGATTTTCCATGCCTCTTTTAAAGTGTGATGTCCAGAATTGGAGACAATACTTCAAATGTTGTTTAAGCCATGCAAAATTCAGTGGTTATTTTACCTCCTATAAACTGAATGAAACGCTATCCAAGATTATACCTAGCTTCTCACCTGTGACATTATTCTGTTTCATCCTCCTCAACATGTGATCCACTATGGATTTTTGCAGTCCCCAATATGATAACTCTATAACTCTAACTTTATTATTAAAGATTCAGGTTTATCATATTGCAAGAATAAACAAATACATGTGACTATCTTTGAAACTGTGGTGTAAAATTTCATATTAAAAAAATGTGTTTTTGTGTATCCTTTGTTGTCTTAACTGAGCCTACCTTTACCTTACATTGATAAGAACTGACAGCTTCATATTGTTTATTATATATTCTTTCTGACAAACATGACTTTGAGTTATGCTGTTTTAGAAGATAAGTGTCTTCCCGGGTCCATATTTTCAAAGGATAATTAAAAAAAAAAAAGCTGTGAGCATTAAAAGAGAGGTCAAAATAGTGAGGCTTTTTGAGAATTTTCTCACTGGCCCAGGGGTGGGTTCTAACTTACCTCGCTGCCGATTCACTTCCTCCCGCGCCGCATGGCCGTGCCGCATGGGCGCGCACATGTGCAGTTCAAAAAAATAAAAATAAAAATCCCCCCCCAAAAAAGCTGATAACAAGATGGCGATGCATGCGCAGTGCCGGAAACTCAGCTTCTTGCTCAGAAAGCAAAGAAGAAAAAAAACCAAAAAAAAAAACCCCCCCCCCAAAAAAACATTCCCCCCCCAAAAAAATTAAAAAAAAATTAAAAAAAATGGCGGTGTCCACAGACCGGCACCGACCAAACGGGATCTGTGATGTCATCATGACATCACCAGCGGGTCGCTACCAGTTAGGGCGAACCGGTCTGAACTGGGAGGAACCCACCTCTGCACTGGCCTAACCATTTTCAATATAATGGAAGTTTGTTAACCCCTGAAAAGTCAAGGAATAATTAGAGCGATGTTGAACTCTGATGTTAATCTTGAAATAATGTTACTGTGGAGCAAATCAATCCTTTTAAAGGAAATTTTGCACATCCAGCATAAATGGCTGTGTTGCTACAATATAGAACAGCTTTTTAAAAAGATAAATCAGGTAAATCAGTTTGGATGGATGGATGGATGGATGGATGGATGGATGGATGGATGGATTGATGGATGGATGGATGGATGGATTAGAGAGATGAGAGAGAGGCGGAGGCAGGGAGGAAGGAAGGAAGGAAGGAAGGAAGGAAGGAAGGACCCAATCTTTGTGATAAGATTGTGAATAAAAAACTAAATTATTTGGAATGATTGCTACAGAAAGGAAGTTATTTTGTGTTAAAGTACTGATTAAATACAAATTGCAGCCAGGCAGCAAGTTTCTGTGTAGTTAGGCAATTTCCTCAGTAGGCTTTATATACTGTATATTTAAAAAATGAATCTTTATGTGCCTAATCATGTTTGCTTCTCCGAAGCTTTTAAAGACAGCTCAAGGAATCTTTTTCTTTAGTTTGAGCCAAGCCGATAACCAAGGGAAGAAATAAACATGCGAGAGGAAAAATGCCATTGAATAGGTGATTCAATTATAGTGACAGAAATCTTGAATACTGAATGCAATTGAAAGTAAAACTGGTATAACCAGATTCAAGTAGGCACCACTTTACATCCTCTTCTCCTCTATAACTACAGGTTTTGCCTACTTAGGATTGGAAAAAAGTGTGAAATTGACATTTTCTGTAAATCTATTTTCATTGGAGTTTACATGCATAAATTGATAACTGGGATGTCATAGAATAGTGGTATCAGATGGAGAGGAATTGGCATACTTTATCTTACAGACCATTCATTTTGATCTATAAAATTATTAATCCAATTTATACATTTCTCTTTTGTATGACTTCTATATATTACGTGCAGATACACACACAATATTCATTTTCTCAGGAAGATTTCTCCAAATTCATTTTAGCTGGAGGTCAACAATGTGGGGAAATTGGGCATTATGCAGGATTTTCTGGTGTTTATTATCGTTTTTGCTTTCTTTATGGCAAGGAGAAGGGTCATCTTAAATTTAGGCTCATCTTGAGGTAATTTATTAAATTAGAAATGGTTAATTTATAGCCAACATTGTTTTCACCTTAGAAAAAGGGAATGACGGTGTTTCTTAAAAAAAACAAGCCACTTTTTTCAGTGTCTCCTCTATCCAGGAAAAAGAAAATCATCTTAGCACTAATTTCAACTTCATCCCAAAGGCTTCACACTTTGGAGAGTGTTTTATGTGGAGGGGGTGAATGCCATACCCTCAAGGTTACTTTTCTCTTCCTTCTTCTTTTCTGCCCCTTCAGAAACTTGCCAGTATTTCATTAAAGTACAGCCAAAAAAGCAAAGTGTATTAAGGAATGCATCGGAATTAAAATAACACAAAATTAATTATATTTAATGGCATGAAATGGAAGGAGGGAGGGAGAGAGACCATGCTAAACAGTGGAATTTTCCAAGTAACAAGAAGTTATACATTTCTTAAACTGCACCCTATTGGTAATGTTTTCCAAAGAAAAGGTGAATGACGAGAAGAAGAGGCAGACAATCTAGAGCCTGTGGGTAGCAACATCTGGACACATGAGATGAAAGATAAAGAAAACAGTATACAAAAGAGGTGTTGGAAATGACAGCTAGAATCCAGTGGTGGGTTTCAAATTTTTTTACTACCGGTTCTGTGGGCGTGGCTTGGTGGGCGTGGCATGGTTTGGTGGGTGTGGCTTGGTGGGCATGGCAGGGGAAGGATACTGCAAAATCTACATTCCCTCCCCCCTCCAGGGGAAGGTTCCGCAAACTCTCCCGTCCCTCCCTTCTCCAGGGGAAGGAACTGCAAAATCTTCATTCCCTCCCCACTCCAGGGGAAGGATACTGCAAAATCCCCATTCCCTCCCCACTCCAGGGGAAGGAAACGGTTCTCCGAACTACTCAAAATTTCCGCTACCGGTTCTCCAGAACTGGTCAGAACCTGCTGAAACCCACCTCTGCTAGAATCCTCAAATTCCTAGGAATAAGGACAGCCCACAAACCCACAGCCACACTCTGCTAGGAATTATCCAGAACCAAAGACAAAATACAGAAGGAGGAAAGAAACAATGTGATCTACAAAATTAACTGTAACCATTGCAACCAATTCTACGTGGGACAAACATCATGTTCTGAAGTTCTGAAGAAGTTCACCAAGAACTGAAGAAGCTTCTTGGATGAGAAGGGAAACATTTTCAAGGGGAAAAAACCAAGAAAGTGCAGTTGCCTTTTGGAAAACTGCCTTTGGGACAACCATGACCTGGATGATTGAGAATCTCCATAGACATTCATCCATCACATGGTGTCAAAGTGTGCCCCTAAACTCAAGAAGTAGTCTACCACTGAATTAAGCTCTTTTGTTTTCTGTTTACATTTTGAAAGATTCAACCAATGTCATTTTCCTATTACCAAGGACCTTCATTCTACTTATTTATCAATTTTTTTTTCTGAATTTAATAGAATGATGTGTGTTTCAGTGGTGAGATCATTGAAAAGATTGTAGATATTAAATATGGGTTCTCCAGCCTGCAGAATGGATATCTTAACAGCTGAATTAAAATACCATTTGAAAACTCTATAGCTCCCCTGGATTTTTCTTTCTAAATTTGAATTGCAGGGCATAATTACAAGAGTTGTGGAACAATTGATTTCTCTTGGTGAATATAATGCCAGACATGCTAAATCTCAAGTTGTTCAATCTCAATGGGAAGAAAAGCTCCCCGTTGGCTCTCCTACCTTCTCAGCACTATCAAAGATCCTTGAGGAAATGTAAACTCGGTGACTGGAATTCAAATGTTTATTTGGTTTTATCTTAGCATGGGGTATGCTTTTTAGACTACAGTTTCTGGTGTAAGATGTTCTGTAAATCCAAGCAATGTGGCTTATTCAAGAAACACAGTTCAAGAATCCATAGTTAAACGCTCTACATTCTGCCAACAGTAGGAATCTCCATGCTGACTATGTTGGTGAGAATGTTGGTGAGAAGGCGCTCATCTATCATTCTTAAATTCTTCATTTCTATAGCATTCAAATTATTGGAAGCCAAGCCAATAGCCCAACTTCCCTATGGTGCCCAGCTGGGCCCCTTCTCTAACTTCCCAGGATTATAACTTGTTAGTTCAAATTCCTAAGATCAGTCTTTTAAGCCTCCAAATGCATCTCTAATTCCACTGACTTTAGAAATGGGCCTCAGGAAAGCAGAGGCTAGAGTGTGTATAACCATACTACTGGCTTAGAGTAACCAGCCCTCAGAACAGTGGGGCCTCCCAAGGAGAGAGCCCTCTCCCCATGGATTCTTCCCCATTGGCCCTCTGGACTTGAGGTAGTGGGTCCAGCTCCTTTGGGGCACTCTTGCAGCTGTCCCCTGCTTCGTAGATGAAGAAGATGTGGGCCATGTACTGTAGGATGAACTTCTGGGCCAATCTGGACACTGGCCTGGGCCAGGGTTGCAGTGGTGGATGTTCATGATGAAGATAGTCAAGGCAGTGGACACTGTGATCATCGTCATGGTTTTGGTCTTGCTCCACTAATTATCAGGGATGATTTTCAGTCCACATGTTTGTTATTTGTATTAGATACATTTAGTGTGACATGTTTTTAATGTCAATTTATTATTTTTATCTCTCTTTTTAAATTATTTTCAGACTTCTTTTTTAGATTTATTAGCTTTTTATGTAATTTTATTTTTTATGCTTTTAAATTCATTGTACCCCAACCTTCCTCATGCCGGTCTTTAACCATAATAAAGGGTGATTGATTGACAGTTAAATATACTCTGGCTTAATGGAATACTGTATATGAACTAAGTCAATAAGATTTAAGTCATGACTAAATTTTCACTTCCATTTTCATGGAATATTAATGGTTCAGCTGAAACCAATCCCCATGTTATTTCTTCCTTACTCTGACTGGGGTTACACTTTTTCTTCCCTGCATTTCTTTATAGTACAATATCAATATGTGTACCATATACTGTATACTTGAGTATAAGCCCACCCATAGCTAAGCTGACCCTAGAATTTTTAACCAAAATACCATGAAAATATGCCATCCACAGATAAACTAACCTCCATGTTTCATGTTTATTAATGTTAACTATGTAAGAGTCAAAGTAGCTGTGGGCAGATTTATATAGAAGTATACATGGCATAAGCATTACAAAATATTATTGGGCTGATTTGATTTGATTTGATTTTTTTCAAATCAATTTGAAAAGGTACTTTTGCAACGGAATTATTGAAACAAATTTGTAGTTCAATTTGATGAATTGATCCAGTGAGTCAATAAAATCTACCTCAAATTAAATCTCTGAAATGAATATCCACCCTGTCCTTAAATTTATCTCCATACATAGTTCAGAAAAGTATTTTATTTTATATGTTTTCAGTCAAAGCCAAACACTGCAATTGTGTAATTTTTTCCTACACTTCATTTAAAGTATCGCCTAGATCTTTTACAAAGCAGATCTCTTTAGTATGGGATTTCTCAATCCAATTTTGGGGCTGAATTCCCAAATATTCCAGCTATTAGAAAGCAAAGAACATATAGGAATCTCTGTCTAGTTCAGCCTTACCTCCAAAAATGTCTCTAGATCACTTGAGGTAAAATTCTATTCTATGACAGATAACTGGTAAAATTAAATGTCATTTCATTTCCAAATAATATTCAAAGAAGCAAGAGCCCTCTAAGTCCTTTCTTTATTTTGGTTTATGTTTTATCCACTGTTTCTCCCTGAAAGTATTTTGAAACATAGAGATGGTAGCAGGGGAAATGATATCTGCCCAAACTTCAACAGATTAAGTAGCATTTACGATCTCGTAGGTACAGCCCGTAAACATGTTTTCAGTCCTAGATTGTAGATTTTATATCTGCAACTGAAAAGTGCAAGGAAAGGAAACTTGATGGTTTTTTTTTTAAATGAAAATTGATTTGTGAGCTCATATTTCTAATGCAGAAGATCCAAAACCCACAGATGGCTTTTGCGGTATTGTCTTACGAAGAGCTTTGACTGTGGGTATCGATTAAGTGCTTTGACATTATAAGAGGGCCATTTATTAACAAACTTTGAAAGGTCACCGATTGCTGATGCTAAGACAAGAGCAGCTTGTCTACAATTAAGGCGAAACAATGAATTTCATTTTTTTCCCCACTTTGGAAATATATTTGTGGAGATTGCTGTGAGCTTCCTTAACTTCCTTAATCTGAATACCTATTAACATCACATGTGATTCTTTTGTTTTTATAAAGTATTTCATATCAATAAGGGAGTTTTCATATAGTAAAATAATTCTATGTGGTAAGAGTTGACACTAAGCTGATGGCACATAATCGATTAAAAAAAAGATGTAACCCAAATCTTGACACAATATTCACTTAGTTATTTCTTTCCTAGAGGCCATGTTTTCTTCCCCAAGGAACAGAGGAATCATATTCAATAATTGTGTATACCTGTACAATTGTATATAACTAGTGACCCAAAAAATAAATCAGGCTATATAATTTCAATATGCTAGTTGTAAGTAGCTTCTTCCTTTCTTCTCCTTATCTTCTCTCCAAGTGATCCAAATAATAAATTATAAGAATAGAATAGAATTCTTTATTGGCCAAGTGTGATTGGACACACAAGGAATTTGTCTTTGGTGCATATGCTCTCAGTGTACATAAAAAAAAAAAGACAAGATACATCCATCAAGAATCCTAA
>QLTV01000806.1:101545-114009 GCA_003457575.1 Thermophis baileyi
AAAACTGTTCTTGTGTCTAGTTGTTCTGGTGTGCAGTGCTCTATAGCGTCGTTTTGAGGGTAGGAGTTGAAACAGTTTGTGTCCAGGATGTGAGGGGTCTGTAAATATTTTCACAGACCGCTTTTTGACTCGTGCAGTATACAGGTCCTCAATGGAAGGCAGGTTGGTAGCAATTGTTGTTTCTGCAGTTCTGATTATCCTCTGAAGTCTGTGTCTGTCTTGTTGGGTTGCAGAACCAAACCAGACAGTTATAGAGGTGCAGATGACAGACTCAATAATTCCTCTGTAGAACTGTATCAGCAGCTCCTTGGGCAGTTTGAGCTTCCTGAGTTGGCGCAGAAAGAACATTCTTTGTTGTGCTTTTTTGATGACGTTTTTGATGTTAGGTGACCATTTTAGGTCTTGAGATATGATAGATAGCAAGATAAAGGAGTTGCATCATTTCTACATAATCTGGAACATTTAGAAACTGTAGCAAAACATAAACAATTAAATATTACAAACTTACGTTAGAGAAAAATTCTTTGGCAATAGTAGGAACTTGTTTATTAGACTGTAATTCAAAATGGTTTCCATATTGAATTAAATCCAATCTCAGATAGTTTTTTCAGAGAATGAACTTCTTTTTTCTTTAGCACACACTCCAAATAATTTAATTCTTTTATGGAAGAATTTTTTTCATATTCTCCAATGAAAAACATTAATAATTCCAGTGGCTTTTGCAATACACAAGCCAGTTCACTATTCTTTGGAGAAATAGGTTTAGTATTGCTTAATGTTTTAAAAAAGCATACTGAGAAAATAAATTTTAAGTCCACATTTAAAATTTGTTTTGGTCTATTCAGAATCATATTTCAAAATTGTGGACTTTTTCAATATTGCCATCCAACTTGATTGTTACATTTCCATCCATTTGATTATAGAACAGAATGAGCTGGAAGGGACCTTGAAGGTCTTCTAGTGCAGCCCCCACCATCATCATTATAGATGATGAATTGTCTGTTTGCAATCCACACTATTAATAAAACATCTACCAATTTTCTCTGAGTCTAATACTAATCATCAAATTAAATCTTAATTACGGTCACAGAGTAGCATTTTATATGTTTTATTTTTTTATGATGTAAGCCGCCCAGAGTCCTTCGGGAGTTGGGCGGCATATAAATTTTATAAAATAAATAAATAAATAAATCCTAACCATATATTTTAGAGTTTTCTTCTATTGATACTCTCATTGTTGCCTGTCAATTGTTCTATTTAAATTCTATATTCATTTAATCAAATGGATTTTGACTTGTTCAATTTCTGAATGGTATTCACCAGCAATATATTAAAAAAAAAAAACCCTAACAAATGATCTGAATGTTGCTGATAGGTTTTTTTTTTAAATTCAGTCCAATCTTTTAAGTGTTCCTTTTGGACTTATAGGTATTGAAACCAGTGAGCTGATTACCTATTCTAATCTCTAAAAATTTCATCTTTGTCTTATTAATAATTAAGTGTTGTAATTTATATGAATTACTGTCCCTCCATTGAACAAATGTCTTTGTACATTCTCTTTCATGAAGATAAATATTTCAAAATCAAAGCAAGAAATGATACATCTGGCCTAATTCTTTTTTTTTTTAATTTTTCCCATACTTTTAGAACTCTGGTTATTATTGAATAATTCCTTAAAATTTGTATTGCTCTATTCGTAATGAGCCGAAATATCTGTGGAACCCAGCTGGATGCTTCCATATAAGCAATTTAGCCATAAAATAAGACAGTCTGTTATCTCAATTAAGGGACTAGCTTGGCAATGCTATTTAAAACAATTGCAACCAGCCTGCCTTCCATTGAGGTTCTGTATACTGCACGAAAGAGGGCTGAGAAAATATCTACAGACACCTCACACCCTGGACATAATCTGTTTCAACTTCTCCCCTCAGGATGCTGTTATAGGGCATTACATGCCAAAATGAATGGAATGGAATGGAATGGAATGGAATGGAATGGAATGGAATGGAATAGAATAGAATAGAATAGAATAGAATAGAATAGAATAGAATAGAATAGAATAGAATAGAATAGAATAGAATAGAATTCTTTATTGACCAAGTATGATTGGACACACAAGAAATTTGTTTATTTATATTTATACCCGTGTTTCCCCGGAAATAAGACCCAGTCTTATTTTCTTTGGGGCTCTGAAATAAGCACTAGGGCTTATTTTAGGGGATGTTTTATTTTTTTCCCCATGTATGGGAGGCCCACTTCTTCTGCTTGCTTACGGTGGGGCAGGAGGCTGTGTGGTGTGTCAGTGCTGCTGCCATGAGGGAGTGGGTGGAGGTGCCCCATGGGCCCCACACTGGCTTACCTCAGGGCCCCCGCATCCAGGCCACCCACACCCCAACACCTGCTTTGCCTAATGGTGGCAGCTCTGGCAGCCTTGTCCAGCAGGACCCCACATAGCCCCTGGCTCACTTCTGCTTGCTTGCGGCCGCAACAAAGTAGAAGGCCGAGCGACATGCCAGTTCTGTGGACACGAGGCAGTTGTCGGGGCATGGATGGCCTGGCTGTGGGGCCCCTGAGGTAATCCCCAGTGTGGGATGTGTGGGGCAGCTCCACCCCCATCACCTCACCTCATGTCGGCAGCACTGGAGCAACCAGATGGAATGGGTGGGCGGGTGGCTGTGCAGGCACTTAAGTAGGGCTTACTTTGGGGGTAGGTCTTATATTACACATGCGTAAAAACATGCTAAGGCTTACTTTCGGGATAGGTCTTATTTTGTGGGAAATGGTACTAGATATAAAACTTATACTAGTCAGAAAGAAAGAAAGAAAGAAAGAAAGAAAGAAAGAAAGAAAGAAAGAAAGAAAGAAAGAAAGAAAGAAAGAAAGAAAGAAAGAAAGAAAGAAAGAAAGAAAGAAAGAAAGAAAGAAAGAAAGAAAATTTATACTAGATATAAAGATAGCAATAGTTTTTTTTTCCTCGTGCCATCACTTTGCTGAACATTTAATTCCCACAGCACTGTCTCATTTCTCATCTTTTCTCATCCTCTCATCTTTCCTACTATCTTCTCCTATTGGTTTCTTATGATTTATCAATTGTTGTTTATTACGATCTATGACCTATTACTTGTTGCTTGTATGTACACTGAGAGCTTATGCAGCGGAGACAAATTCCTTGTGTGTCCAATCACATTTGGCCAAACAAGAATTCTATGATTCCATTCTATGATTCTAAAATTGGTACTGGCAATCTACTTCAGTTTTAAACTTGAATAGAGGGTAGCTGTGTCCACATTCCTTTAAGAGCCAAAAGATCTCTTCGTAATATTTTCACAGCCTGCACAGTTTTAGTATTCAGACAATCCAGCTTCAGAAGATACCATATAACTTGATGTTAACATACTTGGCATGTTTGTTCATTAGTTGCTTGTATTTTATTTGTTTTATGCAGCAGACAACATGTCTTTGTGTTGTGCAGAAAATTCAAAGCACTAATGAAAGTTAAAAATAGAATATAAAAATCAAAAACATAGATTACGCTTTCTACTAAAATAGAACATTCATCTTTACAGATTGGGATCAAATAGCTGTGTTTTCTTTTTTAAAAAAGGGTTGTTTGATTTTTCTCATTTGCAGTGCATTCTTTAGAAAATCATCTCTGCAGGCATTAGCTTTTACTTCCGTGAATAATTTTCCTGCATTCATTTCCAGTTTGCTCTTCTTCCCACCCGGCCAATGAAGCAACTACTGTATATCTTTTAATGTTTAACTTAATCATTGCTAGTTTCATCTAGGTGAGTGTGATAGATATTTTTTTCTATATGTGTCTCTCATTTTAGCAATAGCAATAGCACTTAGACTTATATACCGCTTTACAGTGCTTTACAGCACTCTCTAAGCGGTTCACAGAGTCAGCATATTGCCCCCAACAATCTGGGTCCTCATTTTACCCACCTCGGAAGGATGGAAGGCTGAGTCAACCTTGAGCCGGTGAGATTTGAACCGCTGAACTGCTGAACAGTCAGCTGAAGTAGCCTGCAGTACTGCACTCTAACCACTGCGCCACCTCGGCTCTTACTGAGGTGGACAGAGATTCAATATTTCGAACAGCACATGCTGTTGTGAGAAAAATCCCCAAAATGTGGATTCACACAATTCACAAAGAATTTCATGATCATAGAATTCCATCAGATGCCTTAGCGTGTAGGAAAAGACTGTACATGGCATGACGTAAATTCCCTAAAATCCAAAATCTTTTTGCTTACATCAGAAAAATGGACTTATTTATTGAATGAGTGCATAAAGTATTCCGGAGATGGAACACATGAGCTACTCATGTTCCTAAAGTAATACTGTATGCCAGCCCATCTCAGCAACTATTTATAGGGTTATATGGACAAAATAAACTCTAAACAGTATCTATGTTCTTTGTTATTATACAGTTTCTGTCCATATAGTAGGTTCACACTCCAAGCCGTGTCATATTGACTTTTATATATTTTTGACTCACTGTATTACATAAACACTGCTGCTGTGCTTGTACATCATGATTTATATTTCAATCTATAAGCCCAACCAATTTTAACTTAATAAACCCTAGTAATAGAAAGTAGGATTTAGTTTAGTGCAGAGATATTCCTCCAAATATTGATGGAGTACAACTCGTGCCATCGCTAGGATATAATAGCCAATGGCAGAGGAATTGGGGGGAGTGCCAAAAATGTTAAAATTTCAATTGTGTTGAAACTTTGCCCCTTATTTCAGATGTATCACCCCTTTGGACCTCCTTGTGCACACCCCTGGTCAGTGATGAAGTTGTCGTTCAAGAACAACTGCCATAGACTGTCTATCCTTGGATTAGAAGAATTTGCAAATGCAGCCCAGAATTCTGTGCTCATCTACTCCTTTACTGCATGTTCATCTTCAATAAGCAATGTTGAGTAATGGACTCCCACCTACGACACCTGACTTTAGGTGCCGTAGGTGGGAGTCCATTTAGGTATATATACACATACACATACACATACACATACACATACACATACACATACACATACACATACACATACACATACACATACACATACACATACACATATACATATACATATACATATACATATACATATACATATACATATACATATACATATACATATACATATACATATACATATACATATATATCCTAAAGTCAGGTGGGAGTCCATATATATATTGAACCTGTGGGCTTGTTCAGCTGAACAAGATATGAAGGCCAATAACATTTTGAAAGCAGGTGATACAATGCCAAGCTTACAAATGGAGAAGTCAAGATTATCAAATTAGGTTGTCTTCAAAAAGTTTGCCATCAATACTGACTGGTGCAGTGTGTGACCTCCAGTGGGTTCACCACAGTGGGTTCAAGGCTACTTCATTTTTTAACAGAATTTCCTTTACTCCCAGTTGTTCTCTCCTTTACTGAGAAGTCCATCCAATGAATAAATCATACGGACACTTCAGAGGGCTTCTGTTGACCTAGAAAGTCAGTCCAGGGTGCTCAATACCCCAAAGAACATCCCCTTCTATCCAGACCTTCCCATTTTTAAAAAGAAGATATTTATCTCCCTGATTGAATTTCTCCAGGCCATTTGCCACTTTGACTTCTTTGCTTATCTGGTTTGGTAGTTCTTTTCCTAGTTCCAGTATGCATGTCATTATTCATTTCTTTTGAATAATGTTAGCTGTCTCCATGTGAATATTTTAAAATAAATAAATAACTGCAGTTGCTCATGTTTCATTCTTTTCCTTTATTCCTTTTCTCTGTTTCATTGTTCCCTTTTCTTTCACCTTCTACTCCTCCTTTCTTGACTTCTGGACTGCCGAAATTTAGACTGAGAATTAATTAGCGCACGATTGCGTTACCCTGGAAAGAATTATGGATACTGATGAAGCCCTATAAAGAAATAGTGATAAGGCTCTGTTGAATGTGTGGCATCAAAAGTAAGATAGCTAAATATCCCTCCTCCCCAAAGCTTATACCAATAAGTAATTGATTCCTCTGGATGTCTGCCAGGAATTGTATCTTTCATATATATTTTTTCTGTAATGATGTCAAAGAAACCTTTTCTTGTGTCAGTAAAAAAAGGGAGCTGGTAAGCTAGACAATCTATTTTAAATCCATGAGCTTTGAGATTCAGTATTTCAAAGGACTGCCGGTAATAGCAATGATATAGTAAGGGTGCACAGATTTTAAATTTATTTAAACTAAGTTTCCTTCCCCCTCCCACTTAAAAGGAAATCAGAATAATGATTTTCTGTCATAAAGGCCAACCTGTTAGTATATATATATTTCATACATGCATAATTGCACATGTACGTGTATATGTATATGTATAAGCATAAATGTGTGTGTGTGTGTGTGTGTGTGTACAAGAGCTGCATGAAGCAGGAGAACCATTTGGCTTAAAAATAAACCTGAAAAAGAGCCAGGTTATGTTTAATAAATTCACTAAAGAAAGAAAAAAAATATCTGGAGAAGAACCAGACGTAATAGACCTCTACATATACCTTGGCTAATGGATCCCAATGGAAGGTGATACAATAAAGAAAATTGAAGGCGTGTTAAATGTGGTTGGCAGGCATTCAGCAAGCTAAGCATAATTTTCAAGAACAACCTCCCCCTATGCCTGAAGAGAAAAGTTTTAGATCAGTGTGTGCTACTTGCTCTAACATATGCTGGCAAAACATGGACACTAACCTCACAATCAATACAAAACCTACGAGTGGCGCAAAGAGCCATGGAAAGATACATGCTCGGCATTACAAGACAAGATAGAAAGACCTGCGCATGGATTAGAGAATAAACAAAAATATACGATGCCATCAAAAGAGTAAAAAAAATGGAAATGGGCTGGTCACATAGCAAGAAGAACTGATGGCAGGTAGAGCAAGGCATTCATAGAATGGATTCCACTTGATCAAAAGCATCCACGAAACAGATCTAAAACAAGTTGGATCCACAACATCAGCAAGTATTGCGGGCGCAATAGGCAAAAGAAAGCTCAGGAGGACCATATAGGTTGGAAACATACACATACCGTATTTTTCAGACTATAAAATGCACCGGTGTATAAGACGCACCAAGATTTCGAAGAGGTAAGTAAGAAAAAAAGTTTTTGCTCTCCCCCAGCCCCCAGGAGCACTCTGCAGACCTCCCAAACCCTCTGCACACCCAGTTTTTGCACGGGGCGGGGCTTCGGGAAGCCAAAAATGGCTGTGTTCGGTGTATAAGACGCACCAACATTTCTACCCTCTTTTAGGGGGGGGGAAATGCGTCTAATACTCCAAAAAATATGGTATATGTTATTCACTTTTATTGGAGTATTCCAAATTATGAAGGACAGCAATAAATTTCCATGGATGCCACTTAATGATTGTTACCATCACTATGCCGGCTCAAAAAATTGAAAACCTTTTGAAGGGGGGAAAAAGGTGCTTGGCCAGAGGTTTTTGCAGTCAATAACTGCAATTTCACACCTGCTCGGTGGCATTTGTGGAAATATCAAGCTTAATCACAGCTACACCAATGAACTAGTTTAAATTACATCCTTTGTATCTCAACACTGTGCTGTGCACTGGAGGCATGGTTGGAGAATTCCTCTAGAAGAAGTATTATGATTGACCGAACCTCCCTGAATGGATTACATGATGTCCCTCTGTGTATCTCTGTATGCGTGCAACCTGAACTATGTATTAAGAAGTTGTAAATTGCCTTCCTGCCTTTATTCTACCTGTCAGAACTGAATAAATATAATCACTCTTTTCTGAATAGCACTAGAAATCAAAATCATTTACACCCTGGATCAATTTCACGTGTGACATCTAACAGTAAATTTGGGTCTTTTAACCACTGAGAAAGCATTTGCTAAAAAAAAAAATCAGAGTCCCTAGTCTTCCAGCCACATGCTTTAATTTGCTGGCAGATTCCTTGGCATAACGTATAGGCAAGGTAAGCCTCTTCTGCAAACAAATAGAAGACGGGACACATTTATTACAGCCACAGAACAAAATTCTATCCTCTTACAAGAGGATTTACAGAGTACCAGTAACAGATAGCGTTAAAAGTCTGAATAAATTGGAGAAAAAATGGAGCAAACTGATACGTACTATAAATACAAATCCTAGCCTAATGTTACAAATACATTTCTGTGTATCGTTATGTTACAAAAATATGAGAAGTACATTTGCTCGCTCTGAAATATATATATACTGTATATTCTAATTTATTCCTTGTCTTAAATTGGTTTGAACATTCTCTTAAATGGGTGATTAAACTAAATCTTCTGAAATATAATTATTGAATAATGGAATAAGGACTCCTGAGGGATGGACTAGAAGACCTCTAAGTTCCCTTACAGCCCTATGATTCTATAATGCTATGAATGAAACTATCCTTTGAATGTTTCCACAGCCCTAGAATGTATTCATGATATGCAGTATATTAAAAGTAGTCAACTTTATTTAGCTGATGAACATATCTGAAATTTTGAGAGCATATTGTGGTTACCATGGCATAATGATAGTCATGAGGAGGACAGATCTGTCATACAAGAACATATAAAGTCCAGATTCCAAGAACATATAAAGTCAAGATTCCCAGAACATATAAAGTCCAGATTCCAAGAACATATAAAGTCCAGATTCCAAGAATATATAAAGTTCAGATTCCAGATCACAAGGAAGTAGCTATTCTATTCTGCTCTGTTTTACTGGGGTCTCACCTGGACTACCGTGTCCAGTCTTGTGCAATGAGATTCAGAAAGATCAAAGATAAACTGGAAGCGTTTGGAGGGCTGGGAACAAAGCTTTATAGGAATGGTTAAAGAATCTCTTTATGTTTAACCTAGAGAAGAGACAATTGAGTTGAGAGGCTAGCACTATTCAGGTATCTGAAGAATTGTCACACAAAAGAGGAATTGAATTTATTCTTTATGGCCCTAGAAAGCAGAGTCACAAGCAGTGGCTTAAACCCACAAGGAAGTAGATTAGAAGTCAGAAAGTTGCCACATGAAATTGTGAGTTCTTAAAAAGCACCTAATTGCTGTTCCCAATCAATTATCAAAACATAGGCATTTTTGGAAATAATGATGATGCTGGTGGCTGGTCTGCACTGCCTGTTGGTCAAAAAAAGTCAAGATGATGGTCACAATAGTGTAATTGAAGCTCTACTGGTTTTTCGTATGCATCATGACAACAATGACATAGGAGTGGTGCAGTGGCCTAGAGGTGGAGCTCTTGCCTCACAATCAGGACGCTGTGAGTTCGATCCTAGGTAGAGGCAGATATTTCTCTCTCTGGACACACTGAGAATATATCTGCTGAACAAAACTCCGCATTGGTGTCAGGAAGGGCATCCAGCCATTAAAACACTGCTAGCTCCATTCAGTTACCCAGACTCCATTCCACAAGCGATTATGGGGTTGTTAAAAGATGATGATGATGATGATGACGACAACAATGATATAAGTCCCTTTTTATGTATTCAGAGCATGCCTATTTTTATTTAATGCTTTAAAAAATACAGAATCTTTAAAAAAAAACCCAAATGGAGACAAGAACCTAGATGGCCAAGTAGCCCATAGATGCTCTATGATCCTAACCATCCCAGGGGGAAGAAAAAAAAGAGGGAAAACGGTATTGGTTAAAATGAGAAGGTTTTCCAGGTTTGATTTTGCAAGTTTTACTGAAGGTTTATTCATGCTGGTGATTCTGGATCTGAATCTGGATTCAGGCCAGAGGTGGGTTTCAGCAGGTTCTGAACAGTTCTGGAGAACCGGTAGTGGAAATTTTTAGTAGTTCGGAGAACCGGTAGCGGAAATTTTGAGTAGTTCGGAGAACTGGTAAATACCACCTCTGACTGGCCACGCCCCCATCTATTCTCTGCCTCCTGAGTCCCAGCTGATCGGGAGGAAATGGGGATTTTGCAGTATCCTTCCCCTGCCACACCCACCAAGCCATGCCACGCCCACCAAGCACGCCCACAGAACCGGTAGTAAAAAAAATTGAATCCCACCACTGATTCAGGCCAGGTGGATCTGGATCTGGGAGGTCTTTACCTGCCCTACTCGGAAAATGAGATGTTGAGATGGGGCAAACAGGAAGGCAAAATTCAATGAACAGTAACATGGAATGGGGAAGATCACAAGTATTCCAATTAGCCTTTTAGCGGGGGAAAGGGAAACTAACATGAGCATCCATTCATGTGGAAGAGACAAATGATGTTCTTTTTCTTTTAGCATTAGACTGTCGAATGAACATAAAATTCTAAAAATTAGAGAACTGTATTAGCAAAAACACTAGAAGAGTAAGTGGAATCAGGACGACTGGCAAAATACAGAGAGAACTGCTGTACTTTTATGAGAGGAGGAGGCAGGGTCCAAGCAAAATTTGAGAAGCTCAGTTTCCTCAGTTAAGAGCACTGAGTGCTTCTAAGCATCCTAATTCTGGCATTTCAGCTTGCCCCCCCCCCAAAAAAAGGCATGAAAGTCAGTCACATATTCTTCCACCCTGTAAAACATGAAATGTTCCTTTCCAAACTGGGACAGGAAATCAAAAAGAAAGCTTTTTTGAAAAAGTAAGTCTGGAAGATCCACCCACAGCCTCATTCTCCTCAAGGGCATCCTCCAGCTGTTGTCTATGCAAGAGCTAAGAAATAAGAGAAGCAGGTGGGCACATCTCCAAGATACAATCTGATGCTATAATAATAAGAAGAAAAAAACCTTTCACTTTTGGAAAAGGGCTGCATTCTCAAAATATATCTCAGCTCATCGAAGAGAATAAAATGTATTCTCCCTCCCTCCTTCGTTTCTCTTTCCTCTTCTTTTATTTCATCTGGGAAAGCAGAATTGGCTAAGCCACTCTATTATAAACCCACTGTCACAGCTGCATAGCTGCAAAATTGGATGCCAACTTCCTATCCTCTGGTTGAACTGCCCTGGTGACACAGTGGTTAAATTTCAGAACTGCAGGTAATCTCTGCCCACAGCCTCGAGTTCGATCCTGATGGGGCTCAAGGTTGACTCAGCCTTCCATCCTTCCAAGGTCAATAAAATGAGGACCCAGATTGTTGGGGGGCAACATGCTGACTCTGTAAACCGCTTAGAGAGGGCTGTAAAGCACTGTGAAGCGGTATATAAGTCTAAGGGCTATTGCTATGGCTAGGAAGAGACAGCACCCAAACACTTAAAAGGCAAATTTGGGGATAAACTACTTGCATTTTACAAAGGCTGCTTCATTCATATAGCCTTCATGGCAGAGTCAATGACATTCTTTTGCAGTCGAACGATTCTTTGATTTGCCACAAACATGACGTGAAATCTTCTAGTCAAGGCTCCTGCTGCGTCTGCTCACACAGCAAGTTCTGGGTGGCGCATGGTCTTGTCAAATCTGATTAGACAGGAGCTACATTATCTTCCTTCTTGACTATGTGTGGATCACTACACAGGGGGCGTATTGGTAATGCTATTAATTTAGAATGCAAGAAGAAGCTCTGCTGGCAGTAACCAAATGTCTGCTATAACTTATGGTTACTGTGAAGATCCCACAAGACTAGGAATGAAGAGAAGAGTGGGTTAAAAAAGCTTCCCTGAAAATCCAGCAAGCAGCTTCTGGTTTTGGTTTTTGTTTTTCTAATGGATTGTGCTTCCAGAAGGACAGACAAGTTACTTGAAGCATACTAATTTGTAGTCTGCTGTTTATCATTATCATTTTTCCATTTACGTACTTCACATCCATTTATAAAATGCATTTGGATATTATGGCATGGCAGCTCCAGCTATATTGCCTATATAGCATCTGATCTTGCCATTATGTGCATGCCATCCTGCCAAATCTAGCTCCAATTAATTCTCCTTGAAATCAAAGGGATTTCCTGGGGTCATTATGATTTACAACAACTTGGAAGATACAGGATTAGGATATCCAATATTTATTTTTGTAATTAGCGGGTCAGGAAATGTTTGGAAGAAGAGGCGACGGGACCCTAGTAATTTTTGCAGCTCAAACCTGGATGTCAATCCACTCTCACAGTTGTTATAATGCTCTGTGTGCTAGCCTCCTGCAATCTATTTATTTATTTTATTTATTTATTTGTTTGTCAAACACGTACAAGATAGCAGATATAGGTATAAACATAAACATAATCAAAGTGAATACAGATAGATGAGGACAATAGGACAGTAGGACAGGGACGGTAGGCACGCTGGTGCGCTTATGCACGCCCCTTACAGACCTCTTAGGAATGGGGTGAGGTCGACAGTAGACAGTCTAAGGTTAAAGTTTTTTTGGGTTTGGGGAAGAAACCACAGAGTCAGGTAGTGAATTCCAGGCATTGATCACTCTGTTGCTGAAGTCGTATTTTCTGCAGTCGAGTTTGGAGCGGTTTACATTACATACACTACATATACACATTACATACAATACCTTTAAAA
>QLTV01000806.1:119458-145902 GCA_003457575.1 Thermophis baileyi
GCTGCCTCACCACCATCTGTATTGCGCAGGTCTAGTAGTGCTCCAAAACGCCCCGCCTACCTGCGTGATTACGTATGCTGGACAGCTCCATCCAGGAGGGGAGGGGTGTTATGTTCTAACTGTTTCAACTGTGTTGCATGGTTCCAACCAGGTCCAGCGTTTGAGCGGGAAAAAGCTCAAACGCTATTGGCTGGTCTGTCTGACAGCTCCCTATAAAAGGGCAAGCTGTCAGACTGCTCTTTGCTGGTTGCTTACACAAGAGCTGAAATAAAGAGCTGCTTTGGAAGTCTGTCTCCTGTCATCTCTACCCACTATCTAACAGTCACTTTTTCAGTGCTGTAGTAACTTCAGTCACTAAGCGAACTGTTGTAAATTGAGGACTACTTGTATTTCTTTTTTTGGGAGTTTCCCCCTGTAATTTCTATCACAGATGCCAAGAAAGTTAAACAGTTAGTGTGTCCTCCCCACCCATTTCTCCTCCTTTCCAATTGTCCATGTCTTTCTTTGCCTGCTAAGATATCTGCTAACTCTACTTAAGATGAGCTCTTGCCCGCTCCTTGGTACGTAAACTATGTATAGAATAGATACATGCACAATCCAGACTTTTTAAGAAATGGTTGCAGCTGGAAAAGGAAAGAGAGAAGATTCCCTTAGTGTGCTAATTTCCCAAAGAAAAAGCTGCCTTTGGAGGAGAATGGGGATAATGTTATTTTGTGATTTTCACAAACTAGGAATACTACTGTTTATCTAAACTAATGACTGAACTGTACAGTCTCAAAACCAAGTTGTGGAGCCCTTGTAGGGAGACATTCCTTGTTTTTGCAGATGGCAAGGCACATTTTTCTCATAATGCACTAATTTTCTACTTGCAAGGAGAAGGGATTGTCTTGCATTACAGTGCAATGTTCCAAGATATGTTAATGCTCCATAATATTAGAAATAGAATTGGACTATCTGCAATTGTCCATCCAAGCAACTAGGCATTAGGGAGAAGAGTACAAGATCTGCCAAGATGTCAGGCATGGCATCACAATGAAACCCCCACTCTTTGGTATGCACGTCAAGCAGGGGTGGGTTCCAGTTTTCGTCGCTGTCGGTTCGCTCAGTGGTGCACCGCACCGCGTGGGCACTTCATGCGCACTTTGTGCGCACTTTGCGCATGCGCAGTGCTAAAACAAAGCTTCTGTGCATGCGCAGAAGCGAAAAACAAGATGGTGGTGCCTATGGCACCGCCAAAAGAACCGGCTCAGGGGCGTGGCCAGGCTGCCGTTACTGCCAGTCCGGAGAACCAGTCCCTATTTTTACTACCGGTTCTATAGTACCAGTCCGAACCAGCAGGAACCCACCTCTGACATCGAGGGGAAGGGCTAATTGCAGCACAGCACCCATCACCTTGCAGAGTTTGACACGAACACACTGACACACAAATCTCCCTGTCAAGCAGGATCCTCTGATTCTATAGAGGGGACAAGTCATATATCTCCATACATCCGGTATAACGGGTGTCAAACTCGATTTCATTGAGGGCTTATGTTTGACCTTGGAGGGCTGGGGGGGCGTAGCTGGGGGGCATGGCCATGGTGGGCATGGCCAGTTCAACGTCACTCATGTCAGGGGCACCTGTGGTGGCCAAGTGCTAAGGCAGGACTTCCCTGAGACCCTCCCTCACTCACATTATAATCTCTCTCCTTCCTTCCTTCCTTCCTTCCTTCCTTCCTTCCTTCCTTCCTTCCTTCCTTCCTTCCTCCCTCCCTCCCTCCCTCCCTCCCTCCCTTCCTTCCTTCCTTCCTTCCTTCCTTCCTTTTCTTCTTTATCCTTCCCTCTTCATTCTCCTTTCTTCTTCCTTCCCCTCTTTCCTTATTTTTCCTTCCTTGCTCTCTTCCCATCTTTCCTTCTTTTTCTTTTTCTTTCCTCTTTTCCTTTCTCCTTTCCTGTCCCTTCTTGCATGCGGAAATGCAAAAGGGGAAACATTTCTCCTTTTGTTTTGTTTTTAGTTTGTTTTCCTAGCCTTCTGCCAATGAAAATGGAGCCCAGGGGGACCGCACTCGGTCCCCTGTGCCCCATTTTCAGCTGCAATGACATCCTGCAGCCTTCTGCCAGCAAAAACAGAGCTCAGGGGGGCCGCACGCACCCCGAGCTCCGTTTTCTCTGGCAGAGGCACCGCAGGCCGGTCCTTTGCTGTTTCCAGGCCGGCCCCATGGGCCAGATCTAAGCAGCCCATGGGGTGGATCTGGTCCACGGGCCTTGAGTTTGACACCCCTGCTGTATAAGGTTGCTTTCCTTTAAAAAAAAAAAGCTTTCACATCTCCTCATCTTTTTTCAACAGTCTTCCAAACATTGCGAAATGAAAAGTTAGAACAAATGATATTTGTGGGGAAAAGAAGGCTGCAGTGATGCCTCCAACTCCTGGAAATCTAATTGTACCACTAGGAAGGCCAGCAAGTATGTCCAGCTGCTGGGTACCAGATGGCTATCATTAGCAAATGATGTTGGAGTGCCATCTCTCAGAAACACATTAAGGCATGCTCCACAAATTCTATGCATGGCCTGATCATTCAAGTGTTCAAGCAAGCCCTCTGAACTACTGGCCAGTTGGGAGTGCTTAACTGGTCTTGCCCTACCCACTCACCCCTTTTTTTCCTGTCTCTTTTGTTGACAGTTAAAGATAGGAACATAAACACTGTGAAATTTGTCCAGTATCTCCTCTTTTACCTTCACCTTTGCCTCTCTGTTCAGGGCCAATGTTCTCACATCCCCAAATCCTTCCAGTTTATTCCATTCCGTTCAGTTCAGAAATCAGTGTCTGGGAGACAGAATTGCTGCGTGGTGGGTCAAGAGATGGCGTTTGTCCCATGATTGAAAGGGAGGAGAGCCAGCCAGTCTTAAAACTATCACTGGAAATACATTGTTTACTTCTGCAGTCAAAAACCTGCTAAGAAGGAAGAACCGGAAGGATGAAATGGCCTTTCTCGTTTGGTAGGATTGCACTCCGAATATATAAATTACTTTTTGACATTTCTTTTCTGGTGACACCTTTCCCTGGATGCTAGTTTTTGTTGTATATTACTTCAGTGTCTGTCCATGAATATTTATAAAACTTTGATTTCCAATTTTCCCTACATAGCTGTTCTTCGTATGGCCCAGAGGACTTTACCTATTTTATCCTTAGCAGCCTCAGAATGGCCATTTGTAAGAAGAGGAAAGTAGAGATATTTGCAACAATATTTGCCAGCAACTACCTGTAAATGATGTTTTCAACTTGTTTATGCAAACATTTTTATTTACTTAGGCTCTATTATTTACTAAACAGCCCAGTAAAATTGCTTCTTGAATCCAGATGTACCAGTAGTAACTCAAAAATTATTCCGTCAGATCTAAGACATTCTTATTCTTCCATGAACAAATAGAATTATGATATGAAGACATTTTAAGTGCTTAGTACCACATTAATTTAAAATGAATTAATAATTCTGCCTACCATGTAAGCTCGGGTTTTTCTTTTTATTTCTTCATATATTATATATTGTGCTCTTTATGATGTGAAAAACTAAATGATGTAAATTAATTTCATCCTTTTTTAAAAAATATAGCAGTTTTCATTAGCATGGCAGTTTAGCAAATGTAACATTAATTGTTAATGTGCAATTGTTTTAATGAAATTCTAATTGGCGCAAATTTCATTTTAACAAAAGCAGGTTTTGCACTCACAAAGCATTGAAGTTGCTTAGTCAGGTATCAAAAATTGGATTTTGCTGGTTTAGTTGTAACTAGCAATTATTTGTCTACAATCCTAAGCATATTTATTAGATAGTAACTGAACCCATAGGACATATTTTCTGAATACTGCCTAAGACCTTCATGTTCATGTCTATCTATGTCTTTTTTTAAGAAAGGAAACAAAACTGACATGGATTTCAGTCTTACGAGTTGCTGCAAGTTGCTAAATGGGTCCCACCAAACATGATGAACGAACTACTGGGGTGAAAGATAATCAGCACATTTAAATCTCCAGTCTTGCTTTTTATAAAGAGCTGCATTTTTCAAGCAATGGGGAGGCAACATGCATACCTTTCTATTTGATTGAATTAAGGTAGTCGTCATTTATTGAATGTCTCACTTGGTGACAGTTCGCAGGTACAATAGCGATGAAAAAATAACTTTGCAACCTGTCCTTGCATTTAGGATCTTTTTATTTATTTATTTATTTATTTATTTGTCAAGCGTATATATGATTACGAACAAAGTATAAATAGAGTATAAACATGTTTGTGAATATATAAGTACAAGCATGGTTATGAGTACAAGAAATTTAACGAGTATATGGGTACATTAGGACAGGGACGGTAGGCACGCTGGTGTGCTTATGCACGCCCCTTACAGACCTCTTAGGAATGGGGTGAGGTCGACGGTGGACAGTCTAAGGTTAAAGTTGTGGGGGTTTGGGNNNGTTGTTGCGGTTGAAGCTGAAGTAGTCATTGACAGGTAGGACATTGTAGCAGATAATTTTGTGGGCTACACTTAGGTCAGATCGAAGGTGGCGTAGTTCTAAGTTTTCTAGTCCCAACATTTCAAGTCTGGTTGCATAAGGTATTCTGTTGCGAACAGAAGAATGTAATACTCTTCTAGTGAAATATCTCTGGACATTCTCAATTGTGTTAATGTCTGATATGTAGTGTGGGTTCCAGACAGATGAGCTGTATTCGAGAATTGATCTTTGCAGGTCTCTAAAGCAAAGCAAAATTGAGGAAAGTTTATTAGCATAGACCTGGTTTCACTTAGCAACCCCTTTACCACAACTAGGAAGAAAGAGTAACTAATTCATTGTTGCTCTTTAAATCAGTGTTTTCCATTGCTCAGCACAGGTCCCTGCTGACCTCATCATTGGTGTCTCCTGCTGCTTGGAGGCTCCAGCAAGGCAAATACTGCTCTACTTTAGCTCCTCAATCCCACTTCCTCTTGACACGTTTTCCTATGAAGGTGTTGATGAAGACATGGGAGGAAATAGAGAGAAATTGCAAGCCGTACAACTTCCAGTAAGCCGTGCCCAAGAAAGATGGACAATTAATCCCACTCCCAACAGCAGCATCCCTAAAGTGAATGGAAAGTGCAACCAGAAGAAAAAGTAACTAATAACTTGAGCTTCACAAGGGTGACACTTTTGAAGTTTAGGAGTCTTGTGGATAAGCAGGCAATAGCGTCTGGTGAAGATGGCAGCAGGAATCCAAGTGCAGCATTGTAAGGCTTAGTGCCAGAGGCTAGGAGGCTTGTGCAAAGTTATTTTCAAATCTTAAACATTCATATATTTTGTAAATTCTAGTTGAGATGGCTAGATGCCTAGGAATGTTGATAATGACACCAAGCTACCAATGAAGGAGAATATTTGTAGCTCAGGGTTGAAATGAGGTTTCCTTGGTGCTCTCTGAGCTTGCTTGTTTTCTTGCATACATTTCATCACCCAAAATGAAAGTAACTTTTAACTTTAACTTAAAAGTTAACTTTATCACATAACTTTGATAAAGTTGCGTGAGTATCCATTTTGTTGGAATGTGTTGTATAGATGCTCCATTTCCTTTTTCTGCTGTTCTGGGTTGCTGCAATGCATTTGGGCTCACCTAAATAAAGTCCTTACACAGCTTCTCTTGTGGGAGGTTGGGTTGTTGCTTTGGTAGTGGAGCACCCAGTTAGTATGGTTGGTTATTCTGTACACTTGTGTTTCTGGTTTGCCATTGTGGTCTCTGCTGATCAGAATGTCCACTATTGTCCAGGAAGAGTAGCAAGCTGTTGTTTTCCTCTTCTTTAGTAAACTGGGTTCCTTTAAAAATATTATTGATGAGTTTTGTGACTGTTCTCTAATTGGTCCTTTTTTATTATGGTGAGGGTGTCATCTATATATCTGATCCATATTTTCTATTGTGGAAGTGCTATGGCTTCTAGACAATGCATGACAAATCCCTACCAACACTTACAGGGCAAGCCACTAGATTATAAACCACACTCTTTACTAGCACTGATGATGTTACCTAGTTTAGGTAATGAAACATCTTCAAGAAATCAAACAAGCTCAGAGATCACCAAGGACCCCTCACATCAAGCTACATTGGAGCAACAATGCCTGATAAAATACTGTCATCCTATCCAAAATTCTATGGTCATCTTTGCATTCTGGTCATGTACCTCTCATGTACTTGATGCATCCTTATTAAGGTTAAAAAGTCATCTTCAGATATCATAACCCCTTTGGGTACCAGAGCAGAGAGCAACTATTGATGGCCTCTGCAGTAGAGCCAATACATTCATAGTCAGTAAACACTTCTAGTTTGATTTGTGGCTTGCTTTGTGCCATTTCACCATTTCATCACCAGGCCTTATGATGCTCTCCATAGAATCTCTTCCTCTTTTTCTAGTTTTCCACTATTCGTTCTACCCTATAGCATGATATACATCTAGAAAGAAGCTCATAGTTGCAAAAATCTGGTGTTATTTTGGTGGAATACATACCAGGGAAGTCAGTCTAATTCCCATCTGGAAAACAAGAAAAAATCCAGACTCTGTGAGCGGTAACCATTTCATAATTCCTCTTCCTCTAGCCCAGAATTTCTACTCCAGAAATCAGGAAAATACAGTTCTGCGAAGGAGTACAAGCGTATGGATGCCTCCACATGACACTTGCATTGACTCATATAGTTAGGGCAATGTAGATAGCAATCATCCACAGTGAAGACTCTTTCAAAACGTTGAGTATATTTTTGATAAAGTGAATGTTGCTTGGATACAACAATTTGAAAGTAGGATTTTGCCCTTTCGCTCTATCTGAGTTAGACAATACAACTTTTCATGCATTTAGAAATTATAATCTAATTAAGTCTTGAATGGTAGAGGGCTTTCAGAATGCATTAAATTTCTATTTTTTTCCCTCCTACACTGATAAAACAGTGGCAAAGTTTAACTACAAGCAATATATTTGGGCTTCATAGATTTAGTTTCTTATCCTGCACTAAGAGCCCTACATTGTATTCCAATGATGAGGGTTTTTTTTCTGCTTTAACACAATAACAGAGTTCACACCTCATCCAACAGTGAGTCTTAATTAAACTATTCAATGATCTGTAGCATACGCCTTAAGCAAAGGTTCCACAGAGTATTTAACATTTCAGATTGGGGAAAGTAGTTATTAACCAATGATAAAATAAACACCCCAGAACAATGGTAAGCTAATGAGTTCCTATTGAAAAGATCAGTAAACAGTAACAACTGTTTAAAATCCTGAAATCACAAAAGGTTGTAATAGCAAGGGAATTAAGAAGCAAAACCTGGCATCTGATCTACTAAATTATCATATGTTCTTTAATACAGGACTCTTATATTTCTTGAAACTCCTTCAAGTAAAGGGTATGTTTGCTTTTTAATCTTGTGTACCCCAACTTTCTTATGTTGGAATATATACTTTTTATATTTTTTAGTTTTTAAAAAAATACTAATTGTTTTTATCCCATCCTCCTTATGCTGGTCTATGACTATAATAAAGATTTGATTTGATATTTTCTGCCTTTTTGCTTGCTTATCCATATTCCTGAATATTGAGGGTGGCACGGTGCAGGATTTGAACATATTTATATGCATATTGATTTATGCACATTGATATAAGCTAAACTATAGATTTTTCTCCTTTTTTTCAGAGATATTCCTTTTTAGCCTGGGGAACTTTTCATCCATACTCAGAAATATGTACTCATGCTTGTAGAATTTAAGCTTGGTTTCCTAGTCTTACTGTAAGGCTAATAAAATAACTCCTCCAGGCTTTACAGGAGCCAGATCTGATTAGGAAGATATCAGCTGGAATCTTAAATATTTATCTAGTTTCTCTGCATTCTAATAAGATGAAAAGCATGGCCTATAATGTTGGATTACATCATTTATAAACTAATGCCAGACAGTCATTTTTCCAATATGATGTAATATTCTTCTCTAGGTTTTGGTATAACAAATGCATTTTGGAGATAAGCTAATCTTTGTTTTCATGTTACAATAATTGACACTGGCAGGGTTTATGTGTGTCTCACATAAAAACCAGGTGGAGCTTTGATCTCTCTCGATCACCCTCTTGGCTTTTTATTCTCAGCCCCCACAAATATCCCTGAATGCTGCTTAATACAGATGACACCTAAAACATTCCCAATCTTCCCTGCTCTATGTAAAATATGGGCAGGATCTCGGAGTTGAGATAATTGTATAAACCAGCCAAGGCTAAGAGTAAGCAGAGGTGGGTTCCTCCCGGTTCGCACCGGTTCGCCCGAACCGGTAGTGACCTGCTGGTGACATCACGGTGACATCACAGAACCGGTTCTGTCGGTGCCAGTCCGTGGGCGCCGCCA
Organism: Thermophis baileyi; assembly: GCA_003457575.1. NCBI lineage: Eukaryota > Metazoa > Chordata > Lepidosauria > Squamata > Dipsadidae > Thermophis > Thermophis baileyi. The sequence goes on from QLTV01000806.1 coordinate 127,831, forward strand.
TCTTTTTTTGGAATTTTTTTTAATTTTTTAATTTTTATTTTTTTGGAATTTTTTTCCGGTTTTTTTTCTTTTGCACATGCACAGAAGCTGAGTTTCTGGCACTGCGCATGCATAGCCATCTTGTTTTCAGCTCTTTTTTTTTTTTTTTTTTTTTTTTTTTTTTGAATTTTTTTGGATTTTTCGGCACTGCGCATGTGTGCGTGTGGCCACGAGGCGTGGCCACGCTGCATGGGAGGAAACGAACCGGCAGCGAGGTACGTTAGAACCCACCCCTGAGAGTAAGACTAGGGTAACTATTTTTCTAAAGGCTTATATCAAGTTACTTTTTATAAAAGAGGTTCCATTCAGTGAATGACTGTAAAGGATTGGAGAAATTCATATTAAAATGTATCAAATTCCTTGTGTGTCCAATCACACTTGGCCAATAAAGAATTCTATTCTATTCTATCTCAAACCAGGCCTTTCAGCTTCTTGAAAATCTTGTGTGTGAAAATCTCCTTCCAGCTAGGAAGTCTTACCTGCCCTGAACTAATTTGCTAAATGATCCACCCCATTGTTCAATGTAGCTAGGTTATGGCTCTTTCATTCCCAACAAGATTTCATATTAGATGCCTTAGAGAATCAAGAGCTGGCAACTTGATAGCCATTCTTCTTTTTAGCTTTCTTTTCTCTTGTTTTTCACCCCTAATTGCATATGAATTAATAATAGTAATAGTCTATTAACTGATTAGTCTTACAAGCATATCAAAGGAAATAAAACAAAAGTAAAATATAAGTTCTAATTCCAGGATACAATAGATAAAAAGAAAATGCAGTAATAAAATACATATTCAAAGAATCAATATTCAGATAAATACATCACCTTTATATGAGACCCAGATCGATATAGCACGTTCTTAAGTGAACTACCTTGACTATAAATTTAGCAGTTCTGCTCAGGACTGCAGTTCAGGTCCCAGTGGCCCGTTCTATCAAGCAAGGATGTTAAGGATGCTAAATATCTAAGCTTAAAATGGGCAGAGAGTTGACAGTCAAAAAAGCATAAGCAATATCTTTGATGGCCATGACATCACATATGCACATCCCCTCATGATTATGGCAGAGAATGAAAGCACCCATATTTGGCACTGGAATCCAACAAGATTCAAATATTGCTCTAGAACAGACCTTTCTCAAGAATTACAGTACATCAAACTCATTAACAGGCATTTTTTAATTGGAAAATCTCATATGAGTGTTGAATTCTATTGCTGCAAATCCATATGACTAATCTATAAATCAAATAGTTATGAGAGGGTTGAAATAGGATTGGAATTTACCACTTATCTCATTGCAAATGGCAGCTACTGCGCTCTGGTGTTCTTCATTCTTGCTTTCTTGACCCATTATTTAATTATAACAATACAATCCGTCTGCAATTGGTCTTTCACATTTTAAAGACTTAGCTCCAGATACTTACGATTTCCATTCAAATCATCCCTGAGGTGCAATAATTTCTTGTTCAAATGAAACTTGAATTTGATTCACTGATCTTTTGAAGTTAGAGTGGCATCAATAGCAGCAAATCTAGAAAGTAGGAGTTAATGAGCATCCTCCCAGGATTCTCCATACTCAATAATCCAATAGAATGCTTTTACTGAGTAGCCAATGTAGGAGCCTGTTATTTGTACTACATGCAATACTATAGGCAGGGCTGGTGTCTTAATAAAAGCACCATGCTCTGATGCCAGCATTTCCCAGCTTCTCTGAAAAAGTTGTTTGCCTTGCAGTTGACTAGATAGAAGGCAAAAGGTCCATTTAAGCCCAATATCCACTTGGGATGCTGGAGAAGATTGGGGCTATCATGTCTGAATTGCAAACCTCCTGACAACCACTAGAGGACAAGAAAACGTTGAAAACATTTTCTGTATCTCTTTGCTGCCATCTAGTGATCTGGAATTTTGCAGCCCAGATCTTGTAGCTGTAGAGAAAATGAGAAGGTCAAAGCATTGCTCCCAGTCCAGCCTGGTAAAAGGATGTTGCATTTACAGAAAGAAAAGTAGGTGACTAAGAAGCAAGAAGAACTGGCAGCTCTCATCTTGCTAGAAGAGCTCTTTACTCACTAAGACTGCCTACTTCTAGGCTGATTGAAGCTTTTTCTCTTGGAGGACCTCTTACCAGCTGTCATGTTGAAAGAAAGGAAGATCCTGTTCTGAAAGATCAGCATGCAGTCTGAAGAGATGCTCATCTTCCAAAGATTTGGAAGTGGTTCTGATGTTATTTATATTACATGCATATTTACTTTACAGTGCAAGAGCAGTTGCAACTATCGAGGTTGGCAAGACCTTCTGACAACTGTTCAATATATCTTTTGGGTTTTTTCTTTTCTTTCAGAGGAAAGAAAGACAAAACCATCTAGACAGATATGCTTTGTTTGAAAGTTGATTTCATTCTCCTGCACTGATTGTATGAACTGTTTCTTTAATGGATAATGCTAGAGAAATAAATAAAGTAAATCTCCCCACTGCTTTTGATATGTTAGCAGACAACAACAGTTGAGCAGGGTTGGAAAATTATATTTCCCATCCCCTTGTTCCAGGAGGATTCATATCAGGGAAGATATAGATCACGGGTGTCAAACTCGATTTCATTGAGGGCCGCATCAGGGTTGTGTTTGACCTTGGGGGTCTGGGGGAGCATGGCCAGGCTGGGCATGGCCAGCTCGATGTCATTGATTGAGGCTCCATTTTTGGCCAAGACAGCCCTCCCGGGCTCCGTTTTTGGCCAAGACGGCCTCCTGCAGCCCTCTGCCAGCAAAAAGGGAGCTCAGGAGGGCCGTATGCAGCCTTCCCGAGTTCCATTTTCACTGGCAGAGGGTTGCAGGAGGCCGTTGTGGCCCAAAACAGAGCCCGGGAGGGCTGTGCACAGCTTTCCCGAGCTCCCTTTTCACTGGCAGAGGCACTGCGGGCTGGTCGTTCGCTGTTTCCAGGCAGACTCGCGGGCCAGATCTAAGCACCCCGCGGGCTGAATCCGGCCCCCAGGCCTTGAGTTTGACACCCCTGATATAGACTATCTGGATGAAAATCATTATTCCTGGAAACCCTGTGTTTCTCTTAATATTCCTAAGGGAAGATCCTCTATGGCCTTCAACTAAAAATGCAGAGAGCTTCCCTCTCATGCTAAATTGTCAGCTGATCTACTGCAGAACTTTAGAAATATAGGAAAGAAATTGTATATGCTCAGCTAATGGCTACGGGAAGAGAGTTCACTGAGAAACAAAACTTCTGAGTAATGATCTGCTTTTGAGTAAGGTCTTCCTCATAGTAAGAACCCTTTTAAAGGCTTTCCGTCTGACCTTTAACTTCTGAGAGTTCAGATTTAAAAGCTTCCATTTATAAAATATCTGATTCTACAAACTAGCAAGTTTTGCCTTGCTCTAAAGCAGGAACATTCACAGATACCATTTCATGCATTTGGTGATACAGAACCTCTGACATACTGGTTCATAATATCAAATCTCCACCAGGTCCAAAGTACCGCCACATCGTTTCTCTGGTAATACTCACAGGAAATCAGGGTTTGGGGGGGGGGAACCAAGAAGGGCCATGTACAAACCAACCTGAATTCATTAGAATTAGAAGTCTATCTCTGAAGTCACCCAATTATATTCCTTCAGTTCTGCTTTTAGTTATATACCATAATTCATTGACTTTTCCAGTGGCCCAACATCCTATAATCTCCTCATCATGTTTTTATAGTAAGATAAATAACTTTGGGTCTTAATTCCATGATTCCACAACTCCTCCATTTTTCCACTCCAAGACCCATTCCTAGCATACTTGGCTTGATTGAAACAGATATAATGCATATTTTACTTTAGGTCACAAGGTTGCCTGGAGCATCTAGTTCTTGTACTTTCCCTTATTAACCGAGTTGTCAGATCTGCCACCAAACTGCTTCAGCCCTGCTTTGCTTTGCTTTGATGGCAGCCTGCCATAAAATGTGGGGAGAGGGGATGGGAAGGTAGGGAGGGAGGATGACAGGAACCAGAACCATGCAAAGACAAGGGTTGAAAGATCTAAGGAATGGAATGTGAAATGCCCATTCAAAGAGGCACCAAATTGTGGAACTGTTGCCAGAACACCTAACTGGAACCTTATTGGACACTATCAAGATGACCAAGGGAAGAGGGACTGGGAGAAGGGAAAATTAACAGGGTTACATGGGAAATCCTCAGATTTGGCTTTGCTATGCTGTAACCACTTGGCTTCAGTAAAAGAATACTTTTATTTATTTTTTTTACTGAAGAATACAGTGCTTCATCACTGGAGGTTTTTAAACAGAGACTGGACAGTCACTTGTCTGAAACGGTATAGGGTCTCCTGCTTGAGTAGGGGATTGGACTAGAAGACCTCCAAGGTCCCTTCCAGCTCTGTTTTGATTGATTGACTACAAATGAGTCAAAGGTTTTTCTTTCTTGAATATTTAAGCTGGGACAGGGCTGACATTATAGTAAGATAAAAAACTTTGTGTCCTAATTCCATGATTCCACAACTCTTCCATTTTTCCACTACAAGTCCCATTCCTAGCATACTTGGGTTGATTGAAACATAGATGTAATGTATATTTTAGTTTAGGTCACAAGGCTGCCTGGAGCATCTAGTACTTTCCCTTACTAACCAAGCACTTATTGTGTCCCAATAAGATATAATCTTCTAATTAAATAGCTAACTGAAGCAATGGGAGTTGAAAACAGAACATTCCAGGAGTCAATTAATTACATAAAAATGGCTGGAACCATTCTAAATCAAGAGAAAGACTCTGGTGCTACAAAGGCATGAAAAATTGAGCAACGGGGGGGGGGAGAAGTGCTACAAAAAAAATGAAGTGAACTTCCCCAGTCCATACCATCTATATTCTCTGCAAAATGTCTCTCATTGTACTTCAATCCTAGATTTCCATTCCCATCTACCAAGTTCCTGTGCAGTTACTTTGTCCTTTCCCCTTAACAGGTTATAAGTGGAACACCATGTTTTCTAGGATTCTTGAAAAAATATCTATGAATGATAGTGGGACAATTGCACAATAAAATGTTCATCTCAAAGTACCCTAAGTTTTAATTCCAAGCTGCTGGGAACCATTGATCTTATGATATACTGGTAGCTGGATACCCGTACTTCGCTACGAAACTATGTGATCGGCCTTGATAAATTGACAGTTAAAGCTTGAACATTAATGAGTAGTTACGATTGGGCTTGATACATTGACACTTAAAGCTTGAAAATTTATGTACTATGTGTAACTCCTTAGCATCAGAGCATGTTAATATAAGGCAACTGGCAGTTGGAGCAGAGTTCTTTTCAGGAGGGGAGGGGCAGTAGAATGTCTAAACTCACAGCCCACAGGCTGGATGAGTCACGTGCTGGCCACGGCCACGCCCAGTTTAGCATTAGAGCGTGTTAATATAAGGCAATTGGCAGTTGGAACAGAGTTCTTTTCTGGTGGGGAGGGGGAGTAATGGCTAACTCCTTAGCATCAGAGCATGTTAATATAATACTGTATATGAAATACTAATGATCTGATGGTTATTTCGAAAAATCCATTCTTAGCGAGCACCTAGAAGCCAAGAGGAACATACGTGCCAAGTTTCAAGTTTGTAGGCTTTACAGTTCTGGAGATTTCGTGACGAGTGAGTGGTATTTGGCTTTTATATATATAGATTTCATTGCCCACTTGTGAAGAATTAGTGAAGAATTACTTTTGAAAGGAGGTCCTTCATAAAAATGAAAATATTTCCTAATATTATAGATCACAGTTAGGAAAAAAAAAAGAAAGAAAACATGAATGGTAGTTATCTGTGATAATGGGAAAATATAGAACAAATTGGAATTGTACCAGTTAGAACTTACGCTTGTCATTGATTGCTACCCACATTCATGTTGCGTGTCTAAACTCATGGAGAGATGAAATTGTAGTGATTGTTGTAGGTGGAAAGAGACACAACTCTTGCTTTTCAATGTCTTTCAGGTTGAAGGTGTCTCTTCAATCATCTCTCCAGTATCATAATACCTTGAAGAAATCACAACCGAATGCTACAGCTTCGTTAATATTAAGAAAAACATTATGTTTCCCCAGATATTTCATTCCTGATGCCTTATTTTGAAAAAGTGGCAGTAAGTCTCTTAGAGGGACCTTCTGACTCATGAAAAATTGTTAAAAACTGTTGATTATTTGAGATCAATTTCCTTAATTTTTGCAGAATTACATTTTCTCAGCTTCTCTTTGCCATATCCATTTCTTTAGCACCCACTTGCCAAGTGGCTTTGTGGACCAATATATCAGGAATGCAGAATAATCTAAAATGCCAATAGAAATCTTCCCTCTTTTACATCATGCTATATGTGTTTTTCTTCTTCTGAAGAAATATCTCACTTTTGTCTCCCAGAAGACAGAATAATCCAAGGGATATTTCTTTCTTCCTTAGTGGCAATTTTTTCAAGATAGTCCAGAAAGTCAGAGTACTATTCAGATAAAATGAGATGCCTTTTTGTTTGTTTGTTTGTTTGTTTGTTTGTTTGTTTGTTTGTTTGTTTGTTTGTTAGATGCATATATTGTCTTCCATTAGTTCAAGGCAGCTTCCGTATGGAACTCAATGTTCTTTGTGAACATGGTCCCAAACAGAATGAATAGAAATGAGAATTTTGTAAGAACTATTTTAAGAGGTTTCTAGAGCTCCAAAGCACCTCTTCTGAATGATTTCCAAGTACCACCAGTCCTATTATCCTTGTTTGTTGGGAAATTGTCTAGAGTTCTTTAAAGCAGCCATATCTTTCCTGGGATTGTGCAGTTGCCAAACAATCTTGGGAAGAGATGTGTCTATCTTAAAGAGTTGTATTCAGGTCTATATTTGCACTCCTATGCATTCTGGAGCACTTTTTTGGAATAAAATGCAAAGTAGCATATAGTATACTGTTACAACCAATTAACTAATGATCTGCGTTTGCCCATTGGAACAAAGAATAGTATATCTTACCATAGGTATATCTGCAACTGATGCTTATTATTTCTGAAAAATGATATGGGAATGATTCTCTTAAAATGCCTCCCAGTATCACTCTGAACTGTGGAGAGGAGTATTACAATAATAGTTGCAGTTGCTCTTAATTTAGTTCTGCATAACTTGGGGTATAAAGGATGAGTTAAATATTGAAATGGTGCTTTTATCATCTCAGTCTGCATTTCAGCTTTATTTTGAGCTAGGGAGCAGAGGAATATATGATGAATGAGTCAATGCAGTTCAATATTGTCTACCCCGAACGGCAATTATCCTGCAGAATTTCAGATGTGATTCTTTCCAAGCCTACCTGGAATTCTGAAATTAAAATGTTTTGCCTTTAAATTGCTGCTCTAGCACTTACCTTTGGCCAATTCTAAGGCTGTTTTAGTGATTCCTGGACTGGCTGTATGTTTGAAAGTTGCAATTCAAAGACTAGAGTCCTTTTTTCCAGAGGTGCAGAGTGAACGTTTTTCTGCAATTGGATGCCTTTTCAAATGCAAGAATAAAAGGTGAAGAAATCCCCTGGGGTTACTTTCCATCATTTTTGCTATTTTGGTAAATGCAAATTAATTCTTCTTCACATCTTTTTTTTATTATGAACAGACTGATTTCATAAAAATCCAAAACTTTCTGCAAATATCCATTTAAAAATAAATAAATATTTATTTTTATGAAACATATGAAAGTTTTTTGTACAATTCCTAATTTATTCTTTAATTCATATGCAATTTTTTTCTAGGATGAATGGACGTGACAGATGGATGGAAAGATGGACAGAGCTAGCTAGCTAGCTAGACAGATGGACAGACAGACATTGAGCATGGTGGCTCATGTGGTTAGCACCCTAGGCTGGCAATCAGTAAGCCCACACTCGAGACCCAAGTGCTGCTGAGTGATGGGATAAGCTCCTATCATTCACTTCAGCTCCTGTCTTCCTAGCAGTTCAAAAATGAGCAATCACAAGTAGATAAATAGGTACCACTTCGATGGGCAATTAACAGGGACGTGAAAGAAGCCCCCAACTGGGTGCCCCCTGGGCAACGGTGATATTAATCCAATGTCAATCCTTTCAACCTGGAAGCACATCAGTACTTCCAACACAAAAGCAGAAGATAGATGATAGATAGTTGATAGATAGATAGATAGATAGATAGATAGATAGATAGATAGATAGATAGATAGATAGATAGATAGATAGATAGATAGATAGAAAGAAAGAAAGAAAGAAATATATGATATACATACATATGCTAGAGAGCTATATTGAATCATTTAAAGAAATATGAAAACCAAGGGATTATTTTTTCTGTTTCTCCCATCAGATCACATCAAAATGCACACCAAATAAAAACCTCCTTTTCTGGTATTTTAGAGTTACTCCAAAAGGAATAATTAGGAATCCTAGGAGATTTAGAATGATCACAGAGATAAGCTTGATCTTTAGTTCCTCTCATTTTAACACGTAAAATCTAAATTTCACCAAGGGGATAATAACACTTTCCCATAGAATTGTTAAGGGGGGGGGGGAGTCTGTCTCACTGGGATCTACCTCAGATTAAAAAGAAAGATACACTGGAGGGTACATATTATGCACGATAGTTCTTATTTCTCCCATGCAAAGGAAATATCTTTTCTTTTAAAAACTTTAAACAACAACAAAAGCTGATGGTATCAAGAGGCAATCTATTCTGCACCTAAATTCCTTATGAGTTAACTTGGTAACATGAAAACTGGTGCTCTTAAATGTTTCATGATTCACATCTCTTTAGCTACAATAAAAGATTACCTTCAGCTGTCACCTACAGCGGAATACTTTGTAATACAAGAATTTAGAAATCGCCAGTTGTACTTTGTATTAGAACCCAGCAAATAAAGGAATAATCTTCTCCCCCCCCCTCCCCACCACCGCCTCTCTCTTATACAGAATAATAAATTGTTTTGGAGCAAGGAAAGGTAGCAAGAAAAGGCAGCTGAACTAGTTATAAGAACATGAAACTTTTTAAAAAAATTTACCATTACTGTTACCTTTTCTGTGGGCAAAGCTATCTGACCTCCCTTCCTGTAAGCAGAAATGGAGATAACCTGCCTATGAGGAATCATTGATCTATGGGAAAAATTCATTGAGGGCTACAGATGATATTGGGTGGAGTCAGAATAAAAAGTGGGAGCAGTTTTATAGGGCCACACAATTGGATCAATTTCTGTCCCTCTATCTCATATATCACATACCTGTGTTTCCCCCAAAATAAGACCCAGTCTTGTTTTCTTTTGGGCTCTGAAATAAGCACTAGGGGTTATTTTCGGGGGATGTCTTATTTTCTTTCCATGTACGGGAGGCCCACTTCTTTGGCGTGCTTGAGGCGGGGCAGGAGGCTTTGCAGTGCACCAGTGCTGTCGCCATGAGGTAGGGGGACCCCAAAACCAGCCAGGCCACCCACACCACCTCGCCACTCCAGCAGCCTGTCCAGCAGGACCCCATGTGGCTGCCAGCCCACTTCTTCTGCTTGCTCACGGCCGGAATGGAGCAGGAGGCCGAGCGACACACCGGCCATGAGGCAGTTATTGGGGCATGGATGGCCTGGCTGCGGGGGCCCTGAGGTAAGCAGGTGCAGGGCGCATGGGGTAGCTCCACCCCCCCCCTTGCTTCACCTCATGTTGGCACCACGAGCAACCAGACAGAATGGGTGGCCGGCTGACTGTGCAGGGCCTTAAGTAGGGCTTATTTTGGGAATAGGGCTTATACTGTATTAGGTGCATGTGTAAAACATGCCAGGGCTTATTTTCAGGATAGGTCTTATTTTGGGGGAAACAGGGGTATCTACTAAAGAGAGTTTCTTGAATGATGTATTAAGGTACTTTGTTTGTGCGTTCAAGCAGCAATAGTCAAAAAAAGATCCATCTAGTCAGTACCTGATGTACACTTCCTCCTTCAGACTCTGGACAGCATGTGATAGCATGCAAGCAAAGAACAGATTGAACAAGACTGGAGCTAGCACACAACCCTGTTCCCTTTGGAATTGACAAAGACAGCTAGTATCACATCAACCAGTTTTGATGTGCCTGGGTTTTCAGTCCAAGTACAGTTGTAGCAATCTATAAACTGCATCTGCTTTTCAGAACAGGTTTCTACAAGTGGTAAATTGCAAGAGAGTTTTTCATTAATTACATGTTGTAAGCATTGAGCAGGTTCTTGTAACCTGCTGATATTGAATGACTTTCTGACAGTCCTTGGTTTTTTTTATTTAAGACAAGTAATGTTTGGTAGATTTATGGGGGAAAACATAGCATGACTATCTATCATTCTCTGGCGTCTATCATTAGTAGCACAATAATAGTGACTTACCTTAAAAATGCAACTATTTAGTAAGGCAGTACAAAGAACCAGATCACAAGAGCAAAATATGCTTAAAGCAGCCATATCTTCTGGCTGCTTTAAGCATATTTTCTTCAGTCCTTTCTACAGAACTCTTAAAGTCCATTAATGAGGCAGCTCCAAGTGAATCAAAGATCACAATCAAAGGGAATGCAAATCAAATTCTGAAACCAAGGGATCACACAAGGCCACTGATTTGCAATATCTCTTAAGAAACAGGAGTAATAAACTGGATTTTGCCAGAAAAGCAAATCCAGATTCTCAGCCACCGGCCATCCAAGCCTGGGTGATGTCAGGCTTATTGGAGGTTTAGTAAAAGTAGCATCTGTGGAAAACTCTACTCCCACAGGCCATTTGTTTAATCATTCATGAAATTGTGGGGAGTCATTGATTTCAACAGAAGAGAAGAAAACAGTTCATCTGATACAGGTCTCTTCCATTGCAAAAGTCACATACTGGTTTGTCTAATACCTTCTTCAACCAGAAAAGATATGGGAGAACTCCTGCAATGGATGAGGAGGACTTTTCTGGCACACCATTTTTCCCCCTTACGTCTGAATTGGCAGATATTTCTCCATATCTTTCTTAGCTGGAGAAAGTGTGACCAGGGTCCTATCAAATCTGCCAAGTACCCAAAGGATAATAAAACCATGTGACTGGCAAAGAATAACAGAATGCAACTGACTTGGCATAGAGAAAGAGGAGGCAGAGATTTGGGGGAAAGGGTTCCTTCAAAGACCTGATGCGTAGACCAGAGGTTCTGCTTCTGTGATCTAGAACCTCATTCCAGACTTTTTCTCAGCCATTTGGGGATATGCCAGGCACTAAATAAGGATAAGGCGCCCCCCAGGTTTTTTTAAAAAAATTCATTACTGCTTTCAACCTTATTGCAAATAAAGTTTCATCTGTTCACAAGCTAGCAAGGCTTTAGGGTTACTGTTGCATCACAATATAGTAATTCAATTTCTCAAATGAGATGATTTTTTAAAAACTTCCTCAGAATTTCTAAATGCAAACATGAAACAAAGATTTCGAATTACCTTCCTCAAAAGAACAATTTGTAGTTGTTTCATCTAAACCAGGGGTGTCAAACAGGAGGCCCGCAGGCTGGCTGCTTCACACGCAGGCCACGCCCACCCCAGCTCTGCAAAGGAAAAAAAATCCTACCTGTCAATGACTACTTCAGCTTCAACCGCAATAATACACAGGCAACCAATAGATACAAACTCAAAGTAAACCGCTCCAAACTTGATTGCAGAAAATATGACTTCAGCAACAGAGTGGTCAATGCCTGGAATGCATTACCTGACTCTGTTGTTACATCCTCAAACCAGTGGTGGGTTGCTCCCGGTTTGGCCTGGTTCTAAGAACCGGTAGCGCTGGCGGCAGGAGGCTCTGTCCACCCGCCCGGGATGATTCTGCGCATGCACAAAAGCATCGTGCGTGCGCGCAAGCGCGCACACGAACCAGTAGTAAAGGGGTTTAGAAGCCACTACTGCCTCAAACCCCCAAAACTTTAACCTTAAACTGTCTACCGTGGACCTCACCCCATTCCTAAGAGGTCCGTAAGGGGGCGTGCATAAGCGCACCGCCGTGGCTACTGTCCCTGTCCTACTGTTCCCATTTATTCGTACTCATTTCTTATGTATATACCTATACCTGTTTATACTTATATGTTTATATGTTATGTTCATACGTATACTTGCTTTATCATACATGCTTGACAAACTAAATAAACTAAACTAAACTAAACATCACAAAATGTCACGTGACAGCAACGTGATGCCGAGAGTTTGACACCCGTGATCTAAACTTTTTTTGGGGTAAAACTTCCCTTTTGACAATTCATTAGAAATAATATTATCTGGTTAATAATGAGTCAAATTCTTTTGCATCTAAAATATTAGCTGGGACTAATCACTATTTCTATGATTCTCTGGAATGTATACAGACACAAAAAGAAGAATGATGCCGCACAGTTGCATTGTTTTTCAAAAGAATGCATTTGATGCTTCTCAAATGTATGGTGGTGATTGAAAAGCTTCTTTAAAGGTTTTTATTACATTAGCAACCATGGCAATGTAGTCCTGATACTCAACCTGATGTGAAAAGCATTTGATGACAATTTAATGTTTGAAATGCAATGAATAATTTAGTTTGTGGATCCTAAATGCCATCTTCCTTGCCACTTGATTAAAACTACATGGCAAAGATTATCCTAGCAAGATCAAAGCCAGTCGCTTGACAATATAAAAAGTGACATCATGGGCCAACATCTTTTATAAAAGCAATATTTTGTCAGCCTTTTAGGGAAAATATCATTTGAGAAAAGGAGGATGCTGTTCATCCAGACAATGATCTAATGTCTTGTCATCTTTGCAAAGTGTTACATATTGTCTCATCTTATCAATTTATTTGGCAAAGATCTGAGGCCTGACTTTTATTGTGAGATATGTTTGGGACGCTGACTGGGTGTCAGGCATCTACAATAATAAAAACAATTTTGAATCCAGCTCATCTAGCAGTGACTATATGGAGACATCCATACAGGGTTTTGTTTTGTTTTTTAACAGCGGAACAGCAGATGTAGTTGTTCTGTTGTTCTCAATCCCTTTTCTCTGGGTCGAGTCCACCACTCAAGATTTCTTGGGGTCTCCCATCCAAGTTCTACCCAGGCCCAACGTTTCTTAGCTTCCAAGTATTACCGCCTGTTGCAATGATGCAGTGGCTCTATAATCAGAAATAGAAAGAATGTCAAGTGGGTTTTTCAAAGAAATAGAAAAGGGGTGTTTGGATGCAGCCTTACACGTCGGCCTCAAACGTCATCACTTTTTTATTTCACGTTATTCTAGGATCATATTTAATTTGTATCACACCGATCTACATCCATTTTAGCTCTGATCTTGTGAAGAAAATTGCTCAGTTGCTCAGTCCTGTGACAATAGAAAAAGTAAAAAAAAAAAAAAAAGACTTAAAACAGTCATGACTTGGCCTGATAATTCTTAAGTATATTTATTTGTTGTTTGAAGCAAGCAGTTCAGTACTCATCCTTTTGGATTCCTTGATTTTTTTAAAAATTTGGAATGGCTTTTTCATCCACTGTATTATACAGTATGTATAAGCATATATACTTTGTTACGAGCAAATTAAAGTATGTGAATATTTCATATAACTGTCTTTAATTCTGAATTTAGAGACTCATTAGCATTTTCTTTGGTATTTTCCCTTTCATTTATCTTTCATTCATTCATTCATTCATTCATTTTCCCTTTCATTCATCTTTCATTCATTTATCCTTATTTTTTAAAAAAAGCTAAATAAAATCTTGAACATTTTCAAAGTATTAAACCAAAAATTATAGACGTTGATATCAGCGGTGAAATCTACTTACCTTCCCTACCGGTTCGGAAGCGCGCATGTGCTTTTTCACCCTCTGCGCATGCGCAGAACGCTTTGCGCATGCGCAGAGGGTTAAAAAACAAGAAAATGGTGACGTCCGGGCGGGTGGGCAGAGCCTTGTGCTGCCACCGCTACGGGTTCTCCGAACCACCGGCAGCCACCGCTACCGGTACGCCCGGACCAGGCCAAACCGGTAGCATTTCACCCCTGGTTGAGATGCATACCATTTAAGCAGACTTATTTCTAATATAAACTGTAGCTTGATTATACTGACAGTCCATATAACTATTTTTATCATAGACAGCTGATTTAAGGCATAAAGTCTTCTATTAATTATTTCTGAACCCAAATTTGCGAAGTGCATTGAGGTTATGAAAAGTGTGAATATGCTATGTATATACAGTAATGCATGCATAGATATTCTTTAAAATGTACATTTGGCAAAATTGTGCCTGAGATTCATGAGAACAGCTGCCATGAGTTCCTCTGTTTCATGAATTCGGCCATTGGCTTCAGACCTTCCAAACCATGGCTTTAGTCCCCATACTTATGTTGATTAGCATAATAAATCAAATAATTATTCCCCAAATGGAATGAATTTGCGACAAAAAGGTGGATAAAGAGAGATTAAATTATAATTAAATTTAATCTTTCCCCCCCCCCTGAATCCATCCTTTTTTTTTGGAGAATAGGTAGTCCTCAGCTTATGACCATTTAATGACCATTCGTAGACACACCGGGCTCAGAATGGGTGTTTCATATCCCAGAAAGGACTTCTGGACATTTTAAAACATTGTGTCGGCTTCTTGATCACATGACCACATTTCAGAGACTTGGCAACCTGTTTGCATTTATAATTGGTTGCGAAGTGCCCGCAGTTATGGGATCACCATTTGCAAACTTCTCTGCCGGCTTCCCCAGAAGGGGAAAGCCGTCAGGGAAGACTGCAAGTGGATGGGCCATTGGATTTGAGGTCCATTTCCCCGGTGCACCATGCAGGGAAAAAAATGGATTTGAGAGCCATTTCCCCTTCTGTCCATGGAGGGAGGAAAAATCCTCCCACGTATTGGAGGAATGGACCTCAAATCTGTGAAAACACCAGCTAATGCCAAGATTCTGAGTCTTTTTGAAAGCTGGTGTTTGCTAACATTTTACCCTTCCCCCTTTTGTTTTTGACATATACTACCCGTGTTTCCCCGAAAATAAGACAGGGTCTTATTTTCGTTTGACCTCCGAAATGAGGTTTGGCCTTATTTTTGGGGAGGTCTTATTATTTTTGAGGTGCAGGAGACGGTGAGCGTGGTCACCTCATGGCTGCTGCTGTGTTGCACTGCTGCAGGAGCGCAACACAGCCGCTCATCAGCTGTTCACCCCTGAGGCCGTGCATGCACTTCCAGCCATGCTTCCCAGGACTCTGCACCATGCTGTCGGCCCGGCCATGCCGCTGCGACCGGATGTCCCGTCACCACCGTCACCTCCCTGTTCTTCACTAATGGCTTTTGTGGTGGCCATTAGCGTGACAGAAGGGGCGTGGTGGCTAGGGTTGTGGGAGCAGCCGTTAGGTAAGGGCATGTGCCATGTTCCCCCCTCCCTTCCCCCCCTCCGGCTTCGCCTCCTCACCTCATACTGTTTGCGTGGCAAGCAACCAGAGGAAATGGCGGGGACCGGCTGCACATGCGTTTAAATATTTTTGGGGAGGGCTTATTTTAGCGCATGTGCTCAAAAGCCTGATTGGGCTTATTATCCGGGGAGGTCCTATTTTCGGGGAAACAGGGTATATCAGGGGTCTCCAACCTTGGCAACTTTAAGACTTGTGGACTTCAACTCCCAGAATTCCTCAGCCAGCTGCTGGCTGAGGAATTCTGGGATTTGAAGTCCACAAGTCTTAAAGTTGCCAAGGTTGGAGACCCCTGTACTATATGGTCTTTTTGTTCTGAGGAGAGTTTCCTGTTACAGTTAGTTAAGCAGCAAGACCCATGGTGACTGTACACGTTGCTTGATCTGTAGGGCTATATAAATAGAATTTCTAACACCAAATCTGGTGAAAAAGAAATCCCTTGGTTCACTGGAGTAACAGACCTCAAATCTGGTGAAACAACTAGTGAACACCATTGTTCTGGAAAGATCAGAACACCAGCATTCCCTGACATGACCCTTCCAGAACAATGGTGTTCACTAGTTGTTTCATCAGATTTGAGGTCTGTTACTCCAGTGAACCAAGGGATTTCTTTTTCACCAGATTTGGTGTTAGAAATTCTATTTATATAGCCCTACAGATCAAGCAACATGTACAGTCACCATGGGCCTTGCTGCTTAACTAACTGTAACAGGAGACTCTCCTCAGAACAAAAAGAGCATATAGTATATATCATAGATTATACCTAGCAAACTTACAAACACTGCCATCTACTGGCTGAATACTTCTGTAGTTGTTGCAATACAAAATACATTCCAACATGTATTCCAACATTGTCACTCAACAACTTACTCCTCTGTCCTGTGCTAAACTTTACATTTCTCCTCTAATCTGGGACCATAATTTGTTAGAAATTCTGTTTGTTTTGATCTGTAGGGCTATATAAACAGAATTTCTAACATTTGGGGAAATCCCTTGGCACCCAGGAGGAACACACCACAAATCTGAAAACGCTAGCAAACATCATGATCATTCTCATGATCATTCTGTCCAGTAGAACAGGTAGATGGCTTAGGCTTCCTGGATCTGGTGGGAGGCTGGGGTCTTTCCAAGCCACACCATGCCTGGAAGACACTCCCCAGCACTCAACTTAATCCCCAGCACTCAGTTTAATGACCTGCACAGTCATTTAATGACCACAACTGAGAGACCTAGGATTGTGGTTGTTGAGTGAAGAACTCACCATCCATCTTTCTTAACAACCGCTTCACTCAACAACCAAGATTCCAGGCCTAATTGTGTTTGTAAGTGGAGGATTACCTGTATGACATTTTGCATACCCCAGATAGGCCTCAGGCTGAAAGGCTGTACAGTCTGGTTGATATAGTGAGGTAAAAGTGTATTCCAGTAGTGCTTAAGATTTATACAAATGCTAAACTCTACATTTAACATTGACATAACTTGGCTTAAATATCGTAGAAGACACTTGCCAAGGTCATCATAGAAAAAATGCATAATAAACCCCATGAACATACACCCTTAAACCATTCGTGCTGATACACAGAAAATCATCATGTTATCTCTGAGGACTACAGTCATGTAAATGCATTATAAATAATTCCCAACATAAATATTTAGTATACTTATTTCACACATTATTTTGGTCTGAAATTTCATCAGTTTAAATAAGGCAGTTCTTATACCACTTTCTGTGCTTGTAGTAACACAAAGGTTCTTTGCAGCCCAAATGCAAACAGTGCCAGGTACATTCTTCATTGATATTTCCCGTTGCCAAAGAAGCTGGCTTTTATCCACTCTTCAGTTCTATGTAGGTGGTCAGAACATATGTCCAAAATTAAGAGGCAGCTTTCCTTGCCAGCACTTGGAACATCTATCCAATGTCATTATTTACATCTAGCTTTCATGTGTTTAGTAATAAAATCATAGGGTCTTCACCATTGCAATCACTTACCTAACATTAGGAAACTATAGAAAACAACTATGGTCATTAAGCTACAACAGAAGGGGTCTATTTGGCTCTGTTCCCTCTACACTCTTATCTAATCGGCTACTAACCCAGTTAAAGCTTCTCAACAATGATTCTAGCGTACAATAACCTTTTGTGTATCTGTGTGTCTGTGTATGTGAGTGCACGCCTTCTGGACATTCTTGCCTGGCAATTGCCTGGACAAATCCCTGCAGTTTTCTTGGCAAGATTTGCAGAAGTGATTTCCATTGTCTTATTCTTCCTAGGGCTGAGAAGGAGTGACTGGCCCAGTTACCCAGTTAGCTTTGTGCCTAAGACAGGACTAGAACTTCTAGTTTCTATCCTGGTGCATTAAAACCACTACGCTAAACTTGCTGTCTGCCAGACACTTACTGAGTCCAAAATAATAATAATAATAATAATAATAATAATAATAATAATAATAATAATAATAATAATAATAATAATAATAATAATAATTATTATTATTATTAATATAATTATAAACACAACACGCCAGATATCACAGTTGTCGAGGGCTGAAGAGTACAGTTTATTGATATCGCTGTACCAGGAGATGCCAGAGTCGAAGAAAAAGAAAGGGAGAGAATTACAAAATATCGCGACCGGGCCAGTGAAAC
>QLTV01000806.1:177728-192888 GCA_003457575.1 Thermophis baileyi
GAGGGGGGGAGGGAGGGGGGAGGGGGAGAGAATAAATTACAACGTCTATCAGCCTCATATTAAAGTATCTAGCAGATTCTCTCGTAGGATTTATTATAAATTCAACTGGTAGAGATTGATCTTTATCTTTCCATATCTACAGAAAAGACAGCCCAAGTTGTTATAAATAGTCTATGTACAGTAGAACCTATTCAGTTTTACTTGTGAATCAGTCCCTGCTATTGAGTTTGTCCAAAGCTGGCAGGCAACTAAAATGGAATTGTAATTAATGTGGATTCCCTCTGGAACACTTACACTTTTTCCATACAAATTGAGAAAGGATTCTTCATTGCAGCTCTGGCTACCACTATGAAAAAAGACAACAAGCAGGAGCAGAGCTGAAAGAAAAGCTGACTTTTTATTTTTTTTCCCCCTCTCTCTCTCTCTTTCCCCTTTTCTTTCTCCTCTTCTTTTCTTTTGGTTTTCCCCTCTCTAAGAACGTTTTAATCTAACTGCATCCTCCATCTTTTCTATTCCTGACATGGTTCCAAATTATTACAGGAAAAAAATAGCAGCCACCTTGACAAAAATGGTAGAAATTCAAACTTTCAGATGTTCTACAAAATACCATTCTTTTTCATACATTTCTCCAGAAAACTTTCAAAAAATGAGGAGAAAAAAACCCAAATAACCTTCTACTGTGTGAAGTAAAGGTTTTCCCCATCCAGTCATGTCTGACTTAGGGGGCGTTGCTCATCTCAATTTCTTAGCCAAGAGAGCCAGCGTTGTCTGAAGACCTTTCTGTGATCATGTGGCCAGTATGACTGTGTCCCGAGGTGCACTGAATGCTGTTCCCTTCCCCCCCAAAGTGGTACCTATTTATCTACTTGCATCTGCATGTTTTCAAACTGCTAGGTGGGCAGGAGCTGGGGCAAGTAATGGAAGCTCACCCTGTGGTGTGGCACTTGGGTCTCAAACCATTCTGTCGTCTTTCCAGCTGACAAGCTCAATGTCTTTAACCATTGAGCCATCGCACCCCATACACCCTTCTATGAATTGTTGTTTAATCTTTGAGATAAGGTGACAAAGTATTAATTTCTAGATTCCCTTGCAGCAAAGCTTTTGAAGTCTTTTTAAAGCACTTTGTTCATATGCATTTATTGTTATCATCAATGCACATGGCATCACATGAGCACTGGGGGTTTTTTCTAGTGGTTTTGTTGACATATAGGAGAATTCATCGGGGGATAGCCATATCCCCATATAAAAACTCAGTTTGTCTATTACTTTCAGCCACAAGATGGTTTGACTTAGACAACCTATTATACATAACTTATTAGGAAAGAAAGGGAATACAGGAAGAGAAGAGAAAGATGAGTTCTATTGGAGAGAGAAGAGATAATAGACAAAAAGAGAGCTGGCCAACAAATGCTCAAAGGTTTCAGCAACACTGCAGAAGAGAGCTGGGTTCTCACTTGTGCCCCTTAAACTATCTCACCACCATGTCTGAGTGCCTCTATAGTCAGCCTTGAATTGTAAAAAAATTCAACCAGGTGGAAATTGCTCTTGGCCAGTCCTACATTAAAACCTGAAGAAAACATTGATGACAGTAGACAGCAAGGAAGAGGGATGGATTATTTTTCAAATCATTGTTAGAATTAATGATTCAATTTGGATTAAGATGCTCCATATTGCTACTGAATGCAAACAAACAAAACATAACCACACACCCTGTATTCATTTGGGCTTCTATTCATTATGAAAATAGGACAGCAAATTATATCCTTTTGAAATGGAAGCATTACAGGGGTAATTTACAAAATATGTTAATCCTTTTGATTGTCTTTTTTCAAAGAAGAAAATGTCCCATATACTTTTAAACGCATTATCATTTTAAAACTCTAAGCCCTGAATGTGTGGTTTTTATTATTTTCCGGGAAACATTTTTGTATATGTCTAATGCCTAAATTTGGATGCAGTTGCATGCTATGGGCTTTGTAATTGTCAGAAATATTAAAGCTTTAATTGAATGCAAGCCATAATGGTAAATTGCCTTAAATTGATTCACTTCTCGCTTCCACATTGTTCTGGCTCAGATGCAATGCAAATCAGCATGTCTATGAGAGGCGATTGGTGTGCTGAAACATTCCATTACGTAATGCTACTTGTTCTTTTCAGGAGTCTCTAATGGCAAATAAATAGAAATTACCTGTCCATCCAAATATTTGGATGATTTTTAAATACAATACTTTCAGAAGTGCCCGAAATGTTTTAAATTGTAGATATTATCTTCAAACTCAATTCTTCCTTCTCCTCTTCTCTTCCCTCTTTTTGTCACATTAATTAGTTGTTGTTTTTTTAATTTCTTTATTATTTTTTCACCAACTCTACATAGACTTCTATATATATATACCGTAAATCATATCAAAACATACCTATTTATATATTTCTATCCAATATGCCATAAACAAATATCCTAGTTTTGCACCTTTTATACTTTTATCTCCCGTCTGTTTTCCCTCTATATTTCATACTACTCCCCTCCCTCTATCTCCCTCTCTTCCCTCTACCTTCTTTCTCCCTCTCTCCCTCTTCCCTACTTCCCTCCTCCCTCTCTCCCCTTCCTTTCTACTTCCTCTTCCTCCCTCTTGTCCTTCCCTCATTACATCTTATTATCCATTTTATGGTTAACAGATGAGCAACTCATATCCCTAACTTCATTCCAACATCGGTGCTACTCTTGAACTTGTATCCTTTCCTTATCCATATTTATATATACAGTATATATTATATTCTTTTTGGTATATTTACTGTTATTCTGATGCTGCCTCTTTTCCACCTGTTTTCCAACACGGAGGGACGTTTGACAATGAATCAAATAAATAATTGTAAATTCAGAAAGGAAATATACAACCTTGACCTGTTTCCAGAGGTGGGTTCCTGCCGGTTCGGACCGGTTCTTTAGAACCTGTAGTGGGAATTTCCCCCTGCTCGCCGAACCGGCAGCGATGGCTGGCTGGACACACCCCTGAACTGGCTCTCTCAGTGGTGCCATAGGCACCGCCATCTTGCATGCACAGAAGATGAATTTTCAGCACTGCGCACGCACGCGCATGCGAAGCGCAGCACTGCGCACGCACGCGCATGCAAAGCGCAGCACGGCGCTGCCGCGCAGCGTGGGAGGAAACAAACCGGCAGCGAGGTAAGTTAGAACCCACCCCTGCCTGTTTCCCATATGCGTTAATTATATTGCACAAAGGTGTGAGTTTGTTTATGAGGGTCTGATAACAATTTTTTGGTCAGGCCTCTATGACTTATTTCAAACATGTTCTCTCACCAGCTGCCAGCTAATCAGATCTTTGCTCAGTGCCTTGTAAATGAGCACGAATACATTCGGTAAAGGGTCCAGTTCATTGACTTTGTTTCTGTGTATAGGTCAGAATTTCAGCTTTTCTTGAAACTCTGCTTGAATAATTGGCTCTTTCTTAATATTATCTTGTGATGAACAGAGTCTGTTTAAAGAGACTGCAAGCATTCACTTAGGATAAGACCTTTTAATAAGCATTTCTCTCAGAGGACCTGCCTGTGGGAAGAATATCAATTCTCTTGGTTTCAGGAAGGTACATGTCAAAGACTTTTTAGATAACAGCTACCATTAGTAAAAGCCTCTCCCAACCCAATTCATTCATTGGTCCATAGGTACAATACAATGGTACTATATAAAATCCATATCAGAATCATAACACTAACACTTTTCTCTACCTCATACATGAATATACACAGTGTCATCTCTGGCGTGACTGACGGCCCGGGGCTGCCATTCCGGCAGGGGAGGATGCGACGGGACCCCTCCGGGACACTACAATCACCACCCGCCCCTCCAGGACTGACCGCCCGCCACCCGCATTAGCTCCGGCTGGAACGATGGAGCTGCCGCGGCAATGATGGAGCCACGTCGGCAACAGCTGAGGAGTGTCAATGGCGGTGGAAACAGCTGAGAGGCAGCCGCTGCGGCAGGGCCAGCTGAGAGATGGCCGCCTGCACACAGGATGGTTCCGGGGTCATGTGGGAGTGGACTTGCGTGTGTGATAGGGCGGGGTGGCAGGAAACATTTAAAAGGTGATGGGGAGCAATGGGCGGTTAGCCCTAACTAGATTTCATTGCGTTGCTTTGCATTCATTGATGGTCAATTCATGCCAGAGCGGGAGATAAAACCCTACAAACCAGGACTGTGTTTGGTGACTTTTCTTTCCGACCTTCCGGAACCTGACACACAGTTCTTCTTAGCTTACAGTCGGATTGCTCAAATTGTGTTCCATGGAACCTCAGGGTTCCACCGGAACTTAATGGGAAGGCAAAATTTTTAAAAAATGTTTATTCGAATGCATACAGGGGTGTTAATAGTGGATTTTCTAAAGTACAATAGAAAGGATGAGATTTATCAACATTCAGGCAATATGTGTGTGCGCACTAATGAAAAATCTGAAAATAATAATAATAAAAAAGCCAAAAACAAGATGGCGACCACATGCACAGTGCTGGAACTCGGCTTCTGCACATGCTCAGAAGGAAAATAAAAAATAAAAAAAATAAATAAAAAAATCAAAAAAAAGATGGCAGCGCCCATGGACCGGCACCGACCGAACCGGATCGGTGATGTCATTGTGATGTCACCAGCGGGTCGCTACCAGTTTGGGAGAACCAGTCCAAACTGGGAGGAACCCACCCCTGGTACACTCCCTTCTGCAGAACCACTATCACACTCAAGGATGCATTTACCACCATACGGAGCCAACAATATATCACTTTCTGGATGTATTGTTCAGGTGTTTGGGTTAGTAGTACCAAGTATTCATTTTCTTACAAGATCAAATGCTCTTTCCAGATAAACAACAAGAGTCTCCGTAAAATGGAAGCGACTCATCCAGTCTGAGTCTAACTTTGAGTGGCTCCAACTGACTAACACAATAAATTTCTGGATTCCTAAATTCATCCCTCCCCAAGAGAGGGTCACCTTCATCAAGGCCCCTGGCTAACTACTTGTAGATAAAATAAAAGTAGTAAAGAAAGTGTTTTTTTACCATGAGATTTTTTTTCCCCTCCTGCAGACAAATGCAGGTCTACAACATAGTATTTTTAAGTTGTGCTATTTAATTCCATCTTCAGCTATAAAAGAGAGAACTGATGAAATTTAGCTTTTACCGCCGGTGGAGAGGGGTTCCTGATGCCATTAACAGTAGAAACACAGGTGCTTTTTTACTATTTTACTTGCAGGAAAGGAGACGCTTCTGGCTTCTACTTTCCATTCAACCAACTGCACCACAGCCCACAATCCAAGAGTAGGTGGTGATTTGATGCCCAGCTAGCTGCACTAACTGTTGTGGCTGGGTGCTCTTAATGTAATGGCTTCTGAGACCACAATGGTGCAGATCGATTTCTTGATGTTTGCAACTTAGCACAACTTAGTGGATGCTTTGTTAATATAGTCTTTAGTTGGATAAGCATCACCTTATTGGAAATAAAAACGAGAAGGGAAGATATTGGAAAGGAGATAGTATAAAATAAATGTTTGCAAGGAAATATATTAACAGGTATCCAAAATATTCCTGAGGTTGGTGCTTGTGTGTAAGAAAATAAAGATTGGCTGCTGGTATAAAAGCTTAGGTTAATTTAAGTCTGCCTATAGCTAAGAGCCTGTTATGCGTTCTCCTTGATTATTGAAGCAAGGAAGGGGGCAACCTGAACTGCACAGGTCAGAGTTAGAAGAAAAAGAGACTTGAACTCAGAGAGAAAGAAGTGATTTAAGTCCTAGGTCTAACCAATAGGAAGCATGCTATGCAGAGACAGCCAACGGAGTCTTTTAGACAAGGAAAGGAGACATAAAGTACAGAGTCCGTCTCTTAATCATCCCTACATCACTTGCTCCTGCAAGTTTTATTGGGGTAGAAAACTGGTACAGCTCAAGGTGAATTTCAACAGGCAGAAGAGGAACAGATGCTGCATCAGACCAAAGCTAATCACGCACATGGCCCATTCTGATCACACACAAACATGAAATCTATCTCTTTCCATTCTTCTCGTTAGAATTCTAGTGTTTTACCAGTTTTGTCATTCTTTTGAACTAGGGTTTAATTCATTTTCCCTGAATATACAAAGAATCCTTGACAAATATGAAACATAGAAAGGTTATGTCAAATGCTGTGAGAGTTAGAAGAGTAATTGGGATTATTATTTGCTAGGGTTTATTTATTGAGACAACTTTTCAGGAGAACAGGAAAAACTCTGTCCTTGGAATAAAAGAAAAATGATTTGTTAATTTATACCATTCTTTCTCTCTTCCTTCTTCTGGTTTATAGAAGAGAAAGAGAAAAGAAGAAAATGTACTGAAATTTTTATTATGCAAGAACTTAAGGTGAATAGGTCATTTATTTGAATCTGTGGCTTACATATTACATGCAGAACAAAAGAAAGAATGAAAAGCAATACGTAGTTTGTAACACTAAGACTATTCAAACACACGCGCGCACGCACACACACACACACACACACACATATTGTGTGTGTGTGTGTGTGTGTATATATATATATATATATTCACATACACAAATACATACACACGTGTATGTGTGTGTGTATAATACATGCATATTTTACTGCCCTTTTGTCATTGAGAAGATCACGTCAACCCACGTTTCTCCTCAATTTATGATGTAGGATTACATAGTAAAGCCATGCCAGGACCAAGCTAGAATTAGATTCTAGATAGGGGTTCACATGATGGAATGTTTCTCTATGCCTACTAAATAATAAATAACCCTTGTTAGATGCAGAGCAGAGCTGAAGCATAAGAAAAAGAGAAGTAAGGGAGAGAGAAGGTGTGTATCTTCATACATTAAGGAGAGAAGGTTGACAAATAGTTTTGTATCAGTTGGGTATGAAATGCTGGCTGGGGAATTCTGGGGGCTGAAGTCCAGACATATAAAAGTTGCCAAGATTAAGGAACACTGGTGTAGAGAAATTTAGTTCTACCCTTGAGAATGAAATGGGAAGGCAGAATGAAACTAGGGAAACTAGAAAACATGAGAGACACAGAACAGCCCCACCTTAAACTTTAAAAAGAGGCAGTGAAAATTTTGGATAAAATTTCAAGTTTCTATTAATATATCCTATACCTATAAATATCCTAATATCTATTCTTATAGCAATAGCACTTAGACTTATATGCTGCTTCATACCCTGTTTCCCCCAAAATAAGACATTCCCTGATAATAAGCCCAGTCGGGCTTTTGAGTGCATGGCAATAAGGCCAAGCGCTTATTTCAGGGTTCAAAAAAATATAAGACAGGGTCTTATTTTCGGGGAAACACGGTAGTGCTTTTACAGCCCTCTCTAAGCGGTTTTACAGAGTGAGCATATTGCCCCCAACAATCTGGGTCCTCATTTTACCACCTCGGAAGGATTGAAGGCTGAGTCAACCTTGAGCCAGTGAGATTTGAACTGCCAAACTGCAGCTAGCAGTCAGCTGAAGTAGTCTGCAGTACCACTCTGCCACCTTGGCTCTTATGGTATATATTTCTTAATCTCACCTACCATTAAGGACTGGTGTCTCTCTGTCTCTGTCTCCCTCCCTCCCTCCCCTCTCCCTGTCTGTCTAAAGAAGGAACTTTGCATGCCTAATAAGCAAATGGAAGTGAAGGAAGTTAGCACCCACCCCTCTCCTAGAAAAATGAAATATCCTAGGAAATATTGAAAAGGAAGAATATGTTTTCCTGGATGAGAAAAGGAGAAACATGTTCTAAAGACAAAGCAGCTTCCTGCAGCTCCCTGCCCGCCCCCCCCCCCTCTTCAGCTCCAGGGTGATGAGATTAAGACCTTCACCCTTAGGACATGATAGGATTAGCCCTCTACCCATCTCACCACGTGGCACCTGGGAAGATTGCATCAGCCAGAAAGGCTCAAGCAAACTTGGACTCAGGACAGCCTACAGAGTTGCCCCTGCATGGCCCCATGGGAGTCTGACAGCCAATCAGAGTGCATTTCTTGCACAGGAGCAGGAGGCCCCAGGGCGGGGCCCAAGAGACGGCATAAAACCAAGGGACTCAGCATCTCTTTCTCTCTTTTTCTTCACCCAACATCTGGAAGCATGTGATCCACCTTTTCTGTTCAGGAACTCATGCCATGTGCTCCTGACCACCATTAAACCTTCTTTCCAAGCAACTTCCATGAATCCAGTGTCTTTTTCCCCACTTGGAGCTGAACCCAGAAGGACATTTCTTCCTACAGTCAAAGTAGAGGCAACATCAAAAAAAGGTTAGTTAGTGACGGGAGTAATTCCTGTGCTATGCTTTAAGACATACATGCAAATATTCTTTAATATAATATTTCTGAATAGATTGACTCCACTACATGGAAATGTTTTTATAGCTGGTTGCTTTTTCTAGGATCAGTTAACTCAAATCTTCCTAACCTTTTAGGAATAATGGGCATCTTTAGCTTTTGGAGAACATGTGCAAAATTATTGCTTGGGCAGGCTTTCCTTTCTGGTCTGGCTTGAGTAGTTGAATTTAGGAATTACAGTGGAATCAGGAACGGCCCATAGCTTCTTTTTTTCACCATAAAATATTGCTCTGTCTATCCTGCTATTTCCTTAAATTTTTGTCCTAGTTCATTTTAATCAGATTTCTTGGCTTACATTTTACATCATCTTGGTCTGACTTAATGTGATGTAGATGACTTGCTTCCTAGTTTTTTTCTGTCGTTCTGGTTCCCTGCACGGAACAGATGATACCATTTTATGGGTGACAATAAAGATTTACACTGCTCCTCAGTTTTCACAGCAAAGAGCACACCTGAGCATCAATTCTCCTCTCTTCCACCATCAGTTCTTTTTCACATTGGTGGAGGACTTATCTTCTGAACTATTCTTCTTTTTAATGTTATTTTGAAAATGGAGCAAGTTCAATTTATTCTAAAACGTATGAAAAGAAATGTCATTCAAGCAATCTGGGTAGGCCCCGACAAACAGAAGCAAATGGAAGAAACAAGAAAATGATGTTTTTCACTGGAAAATTACTGACTATAATTTCCATTTTAGTTTGCACCTAGCACACTTCCAGTCAATTTCCATTTCAGAGTAGAATAAACTCTTATGCCACTCAGTTCAGTAACAAAAATAAAGATAGCTTGATGTTTATTTATAAAACAAACAACAGAAACAATAAAATATTTAACTGGCCAAATGGGATATAAGATATGAACAAGGACCAATAATTTATACCGTCTACATATATTTCATGTAACTATGTTGAAAGGTACAGAACTTTTCAGAGCCACTGGAAACAATCCTTTGGGTAGGGAGCATAGACAATCCTAAAGGATGTTAATATTTTATACATAATGGCAGCAGAATAGAAATGGGAAATGGGAAACATTGTGATCCCGGCATTATTTTGCACCATACAGGGGCATCCCATTTTTAAAATATGCTCTTATAAACAAACATAGACTAGAGTTTATTGACTAGAAATTAGAAATTACCCACCTTTAAAAAAAAATCCTTTAAAAGTTAAAAGTTCTGCAAATTGTTTTATTGTCATGTGTGTTTTACTATAGTATTGGATTCTTATTATTACCTCTACTATTGATTGTATATGACCTGGATAGTGTTTGTAGAAAGGAATGATAGATGATATATAAATTGCATATCTCCCTCCCCAAGCAAGCATATCATTTCTCCAAAAAAAATATGCTCTCAAATGTTCCAACTGAGGAACAACACCAACAAAAAAGAAAAATGTGAAGGATACATTTCAGCATACTTTCAGTATCACGGACAGTCTAATTCAAACAAGCACCATTTGCTGACCTGATGGGCAAGAATGTCATATCCCAACTTTTCTTCATTTTACGCTGGTGAATAAACAGCATCTTGGTTCATTTCCAGCATAAAATCCACTCTAAATGGATTTGTTTCAATCACTCCAATAAGAGTTTTGAACTCTGTTTTATATAATGGCCTGCTTCAGCCTAGAACAGGGGTTGGCAACCTTAAACACTCAAAGAGCCATTTGAACCAGTTTCCCACAGAAAAGAAAACACCAGGAGCCACAAAAACCTTTTGACATCTAAAATGAAGATAACACTGCATATATTGTTTTTTACGTTTATGCTATGTATAAAAAAACTATAGTGTGTTGCATTTATTTAATCAATGAACTGCTACAGAGAAAACAATTTTTTTAAAATATAAAAATATAAAAAATATGGGTCAAAAAGCTTAATAAATCGCGTGCCGGCGGGTGTCGCACATTGTGATGCATGTTTTGAGAGACAGAGAGCCACAGCAGAGGGATGAAAGAGCCACATGCGGCTCCAGAGCCACGGGTTGCAGACCCCTGGCCTAGAAATATGGCTTGCACCATTGCAGCATTGTTTGAGCTCCAGACAACTGTTTTGAATTTGAAATGCTTTGTTTGTCCTTCGTTCACACAACATGCCCATCTGAAATATGGTTGGGCTATTACTCACAACCAGACAGCATGATTATAAAGCAGTGTATTATGCACACCCAAGCAATTGGGTTAATCAATAAATCATGATTCAATTAACTATGGATTATTCTGTGTGAATAAAGACTGTTTCAATTCCTTACCCTTTAGGTCATTTTCTATTCACCTCAAACGCAAAGCAGGTAGCAGCAATTGCAAGGAGTAGATCCGTGATGGCGAACCTATGGCACGTGTGCCCAAAGTGGCACGTGAAGCCATGTCGCCCAGCACACATGGCCTTGCCTGTTTGTCTTCTGTGTTTCTGGCGCGCATGTGCGCGTGACGATCAGCTGTCCTTCGCGCACGCAGCAGTGCTGAAAACCGGTGTGCGCATGTGCGCCGGCCAGCTGATTGTCGGGTGTGCATGCATGCCAGAACCCCGAAGTTTGGCTTTTCCAGAGCGCAATCCCTTTGAGCGCGTGGCAGTGCCAAAAACCGGCCTGCACATGCGTGCCGGCCAGCTGATCGTTGGGCACACATGCGCGCTAGAACCCGGAAGTTCGGCTTTTCTTGAGCGTGGCCCCAACGAGCGCACGTGCGCGTGATGTTTCCGCGCGACCATTCGCGCCATCACTGGAATAGATTGTATATTTATTTATCTTTCTGAGGGAAGAGGGTGAGGAAGTGACATCACAGGCAATGAAGTCATGAGACTCACAATGTCACATGGAGTATTCACTCGAAGTTTGTTCTATTGGAGTGTCCCTTTCAATTCTGCCCATTCCCCCCCCCCCCATTTTTATAAAAAGTCAGTACATCTGCTTCATTTGGTCAGACTGTTTATTGTTATTCAGTACTAAAATATAACATTTAACATATTTTTCCAATATCCCAACATACAAATATTCATATACATACCATTTTCACTAAACATTCCACTTTTCTCAGAGATTTTACATATCTGTCCCTAATAAATACTGTATTTTTTTAAAACTGTAGAAATGCTTCTAGTGCGCTTGTTTTTTGTACATAACTTTCTCTAAGGTAGTGCCTTTTTTAATTCATCTCTCCCCAAACTAAAGATGATTATGAAGGATTGAGGTCGAAGCATTCTGACCCTCCAGGTTTTGTTCTGACTTCACTTGAGGTTTATTGATATTAGAAGACACCACTCCCACTGTGAAAAAGCCTCTTCCAGTAAGGTCAACATGCCATGTTGCAAAGCTGGACTGCTTCCAATAAGAGGATGCTTTGATCTTGAAACATTTTCTACATCTCTAACAAAAGCCTGCTTTTTGGGCTTTTTTTGGGGGGGGAGATGGGTTTGATGCACATTTCTATTTGCTTCTGCTAACATAAGCCATTTAATTAGAGGGAGAGAGACAGAGAGTCATTATTAGTGGATCACCTCAATTCACTCTCTCCACTGAATCCCATGGCAGATTTATTTTATGTTCAGGCACACAGATTTATTTGATCGATGATCAGAACAATAAAAAATAGCATCATAAAAAAACCGATTTAAAACTGTATGTAAAATTCTAATGACATAGCATGTAACATAACTCACCCGGGCAAAAATATTTATTCTTCATTAGGCACAGATCTAATTCAGTAATAATTTGTTTTGTGTGCTTTAATATCCGTGACAAAAAAATATTAGCCATATTATTATATGTAATGCTAGGCTAGTTGCCTGATAAGAGAAAGGCTTCTCTAATTCACCTGGCATATGTTCCAGCAAGGGAAGTAAGAGATTGATAGTTGCCTTGATAATACGAGCAGTATATAACACCACATCTTGGGTGGTTTCTGTTGGATCTGAATTGCAGGAACAAATTATTGTGGAAAAAGGAATTTGGGTTAATCTACCACTGAGAACTGTTGTAAGTAAAACATCATGGCTGGCTCTGAAAAAGGAACACTCTTGAGTAGGAGCTACTGTGTTTCCCCGAAAATACGACATGTCCTGAAAATAAGGCCAAGCCTGATTTTTGGGGTGGGCGTAAATATACGACCTCCCCTGAAAATAAGCCCTAGTGAAGGGGTTGGCGTGGCCAGCACAGGAGGCAGCTCTTCTCTTCCCCGGTCAGCTAATGACAGCTGGGCCCCTTAATCGCGACCCGTGGATCAGCTGAGCTGATCGGGAGCTGCCTCTCTGTTCTATCTCTCCCCAGTGTTCTTGGCACTCACCCGCCTCCCATCCATCCATCCATCCCCCTTGCCTGCAAACTCCCACCCGGCACCTCTTTCCACCCAGCGGACAAACCCCACCCAGCCGGGCAGAGCGCCACTCACCGACCGAGTGGTAAGAGGCCGGTCGGGCCAGTCGCCTGCTGCCGAGTCTTCCGGGAGCCGGGGTAGAGAGTCTTCCAGCAGCAGCTGCTCTGGGAGTGCACTCTATGGTTCCAGCTCCCTTCGCCCTTTGCTGCCTCTCTGCCCCGGCTGCCAGAAGACACGGCAGCAGGCAGCTGGCCCGACTGGCCTATTCTCCGCTTCCAGCGGCTTCCAGCTGGGGTTTACGTCTTGCGGCCCGGCCTGGCCCATCCCCCACCCCACTTGCCACCCCCAAATTGTGCCCCACCGCGAGACGCGCATCTTACTGGAGACTGGTCTGTGCAGGGAAACACCTTGCACAGTAAAGAAAAACTTCTCACGAGTTTGAGAAGTTAATTGCTCGCACTCACGAGAAGTTTTTCTTTACCGTGCAAGGTGTTTCCTTGCACAGACCGCCGAGAGATGCGACGGAGCTGCCCGTCTCTGGTAAGATGTGCGTCTTGCGGCTCGCCCTGCTCCATCCCCCACCCCACCTGCCACCCCCAAATTGCACCCCACCACGAGATGCGCGTCTTACCTGAGACTTGCAGCTCCATCGCATTCCTTGCCGTTGTGTCCAGGGACACACGTTGTAAAAAAAAACTTCTCGCAGGTTTGAGAAGTTTGATGTCAGGCCTGGAAGCCATCTTTTACCTTTTTGTATTCAGGCCTGCCACGTTTTCTACTGTGGGAAAATGGGAGGGGGGATTATATGGAGTAGGTGATATGTAGTAGTCTAAATAACATTCTTTCCAGAAAGTCAAGGCCGCTGCGAGGAAGTGACGGGGAGGCATCCTCAGTTTTGGAAGGTACCTGATTGGATCATGTGATGGACATGTGGGTGCTGGGCAGGGACTTGAACTTTCGTTTGGGTGAGGAAAACCTGGAAGCTTTCAGATTCGGGTTTTCCCAGATGTTGCCAACATGGCATCTCTAATAAATTGGAACTTTGAGGAACTTCTAGCCTCGGAGTCTTGTTTTGTTGGGGGTTTTTATTGGAACGCTGACATTTGATTGAACTTGCGAGAAGTTTTTTTTTTTACAACGTGTGTCCCTGGACACAACGGCGAGGAACACGATGGAGCTGGAAAGGTAAGATGCACGTCTCGCTTCTCGCCTGCCCCACCCTGCCCCCCTCGATAAAAGATGCTAGAAATGAGTCTTTGTGAGACTTGTCACGCCGCCGCTGTCACCTCATGGAGCAGGACTCTGCAAGGCTTGTGCCGTTGCACGCACGAATGGCAGCACTGCCGCGAGGTTCAACATACCGGCGCAGACGTGAGCGGCAGGACACCAGCTGTGCCGGTATGATGAAGCTCGCAGTGGTGCTGCAGTTCGTGCGTGCAACAGCACAACAAGCCTTGCAGAGTCCTGCTCCACGAGGCGGTGGCGGCAGGACATGTCAGGGCAGCGCCGGCCAGCCACTCGGCCGGTGCGAAGAACAGGGATGGGAGGCGGCGGCGATGGGACATCCAGTCCCATGCTCGCCGCCTCCTGCACCCCCCAAAAGAATAAGACCCCCCCCGATAATAAGGCCGAGGCCATATTTCGGGAGGTCAAAAGAAAATAAGACCCTGTCTTATTTTTGGGGAAACACGGTAGGGTAGATGATGACTGTCTTGCAATATTTGAGGGGCTGTCACAGAGAAGACTTATTCTCCAAAGCACCTGAGGGCAGGACAAGAAGCAATGGATGGAAGATCATTAACGACAGCTCCAACCTAGAAGTAAGGAGAAATTTCCTAACAGTGAGAACAATTAATCAATGGAACAGCTTGCCTCCCACAGTTGTGGGTCTCCAACACTGGAGGATTTTAAGAGTAGAGTGGACATTTGACCAGGATGGTATAAGGTCTCCTGTCTTGAGCAGGGGGTTGGATTAGAAGACCTCTGAGGTACCTTCCAGCCCTATGATTCTATGTTTTAAGTGTGGTTAAGTAGCTACTTGGATGCCATCTAAGGTATTCCAAATGCTCCTTAATATAATGTGAAATTAAACATAAGTTCATTCTGCTGCAACATAGAACATACAAGGGCTATCTTGTCCTGCAATTGGTGTATCATTCTATTCCCCTTCTCTTTTTTGATCTTATATGCCAGCCACCTACCCGGTTTGTTAGCATTTTCAAAGTATGACTGTTTCATAAATTTAACATTCTTTGCATAGTCCAATTGTTCAATCATATTTAATTTATGTTTAGAAGCAAATAGTGCCTCTTTTATTTGTTCGTCTCCTGGTTTTTCCTGAAATTTACTTTCTAACTGTTTAATTTCATCTAACACTCTGTTATGTTGTTGCCATTTTTCTTTATTTTTCTTTACAGTGTATGATATTGTTATCCCCCTAGTATAGACTTTTAAAGTGTTCCAAAAATTTT
>QLTV01000806.1:217223-248527 GCA_003457575.1 Thermophis baileyi
GTTTCTCTCTCTCTCTCTCTCTGTCTCTCTCTCTCTCTGTCTGTCTCTGTCTCTGTCTCTGTCTCTGTCTCTGTCTCTCTCTCTCTCTCTCTCTCTCTCTCTCTCTCCTCTGAACTGCATATGGGTCATGCAGCAAGATAGCAATTCTAAAAATAAAAAACAATCCTACAAAACAGGACAAATTCAGTGTTCAAGCCAAATCAATGTCCAGATCCAAACCCTGTAGAAGAGTTGTGGCAGCTTCTGAAGTGAGCATTTCATGGTAGAAAACCTTCAAATATTACTCAAATGAAGCAGTTTGCCATGGAGAAATGCACGAATTCCTTCACAGAGCATAAGACACTAATTACCAATTATGGGTAATTGTTTGGGCACAGATATTGCAGTTAAAGGTGGTGCAACCAGTCATGTAAAGAAACAATTGCATTTTTACATTGGCACATTGCATGTTGGATGACTTTATGACATTAAGTGAAAGAAGCATCAGACCCAATCACTCAAAGTCCATTGATATATTAGTGGGACATTTATGAAGGTTTGACAACATTCAGTGGCAAAGATACACTAACATCTGAAGGGTCCAAAAGAGGAAGGAAGGTATTTTCCCAGAACTGTAACATAGAAAGTAGCTGTTCTCTTTGTTACCTGCCCATAGAAATTACTGTATTTTTCGGAGTATAAGATGCACCACAGTATAAGATGCAGCTTAGTTTTTGGGGAGGCAAATGGGGGGGGGGGATTCTGCCTATCAGGTATTCATTTGGCTAGTCCTTAGCCTGGTCAGCTTCAGCACATTCGTTCGCTCGCTGGTTTTGAGGTTGGGGATGGTTGGGGCTATGCTTCTAAAGCACAGCTGATTGTCGGGAGCAGCAATTAGAAAAGCAGGCAAAGCACGAAGATCGCTTAGCTCGTGTTTGGGCTGAAAAACAGCTTCAAAAGCACAGCTGATCCTCGGAGGGAGCTCCAGTGACTAAAGCAGGCAAAGCGGGGAAGGGGTAAGAGAAGGTAGCAGCTGTTCCAGGTAGCCATTTTGGGCACCATGTGAGCGTTTAGAGGCTGAAAATGCAACACGTGGAGCCCAAAACACAAGCCATTGTCAGTGGCAATCTCTGCAGCCAGGAAGAGGACGCGCGGAGGCCGAAGGGTAGGGGCCGGCGAGTGGGCGGGGCTACATTCAGAGTATAAGATGCACCCAAATTTTCAGCCTCTTTTAGGAGGGAAAAAAGTGCGTCTTATATTCCAAAAAATACAGTAGCTTCAAAATGAAATTATATTGACAATATTTGTCTTTGGTAAAGTAATATTGATCAGCTTGCTTAAAGGTTATGTGTGCAATAAATTGTAATTCTGTTGCAGAAAACAAGCACATACTTGAAATGATAATTTCAAAACTAACATTTGGTTAAGGTATCTTGGAATGAGAGTTACTATCAAGTAGCAGAAGCTTTTGTGAGATGTAGAGGAGTATTATAAATAAAATCAGAAAGGAGAAATCAAAATCTCAGGGAATTTTTGGGGTGGAATACATGCTTTTGTATCTTTAGGTAGGTCTAAAAGTCTATGGAGATTCTCAGACATCCAGGTCATGGTTGTCCCAAAGGTGCTTTTCCAACAGGCAATTGGACTTTCTTGGTTTTTTTCTTTGAAGACGTTTCGCTTCTCTTCCAAGAGGTTTCTTCAACTCTGACTACATGGTGGGGAATGGAAGGATTTGTATTCCTTGCTGACAGCTGGTCATTTGCATTCTTTTTAGAGAGTCATTGAGGTCACTTGGAGGTTTGTCTGTGTCCTCAGGGTCACCTGAGTAGTGCAAATGGGTGTGGAGCCTTCTTGGCTGCAGAATGTTTTCTGCCCTGTGTCCCTTCACTGTTGAATACAGTCATAGGCTGCTGGAGATGAGCCTGTATTGTCTGCATCTCAAACTGAAGCACAAATGGTTCCAGTAGTCTGCAATTTTTCTGGAAATCTGTTCATACTCCCACACCATTCGAAGCAGGGGTGGGTTCCAACTTACCTCGCTGCTGGTTCGCTCCCTCCCGTGCTGCATGGGCGCGCCTCGTGGGCGCGTGCATGCTTCGCGTGCGCGTGCATGCGCAGAAACAAAAAATCCGAAATAAATAAATAAATAAATAAAAAACAAAGCCGAAAAAAAGATGGCGACCACATGCACAGTGCCGGAAGTCGGATTCTGTGCATGCTCAGAAGGAAAAAAAAATTCAAAAGAAAAATTCAAAAAATAAAAAATAAAAAAAAAAGATGGCGGCCCCCACGGACCGGCACTGACTGATCCGGTTCGGTGACATCATCGTGACGTCACCAGCGGGCCGCTACTGGTTCGGGAGAACCGGTCCGAACTGGGAGGAGCCCACCCCTGATTCGAAGGGTGTTCACCCCAAAGTTCATAGCTAAAAGTCTATGGAGATTCTCAGTCATCCAAGTCATGGTTGTCCCAAAGGTACTATTTTAGCAGGCAACTGGACTTTCTTGTGTTTTCTTTGAAGACGTTTCGCTTCTCATCCAAGAAGCTTCTTCAGCTCTCAGTAGGTCTGAACAACATCTGACAGCTTTAGATAGCACTTACTGTTACAAACAATTTATTTAATTTATT
Organism: Thermophis baileyi; assembly: GCA_003457575.1. Taxonomy (NCBI): domain Eukaryota; kingdom Metazoa; phylum Chordata; class Lepidosauria; order Squamata; family Dipsadidae; genus Thermophis; species Thermophis baileyi. Next base: position 219,832 of record QLTV01000806.1, read on the forward strand.
GATATAAATTCTCTGCACAGCTCATAGCATGCTAAATTAGATGGAGTTATAGGTTCACTTGGCATAAGGCAACATCCTACAGAATAAGTACTGAATCAGAACTTCATTAGTAACCTTAATCTCTTGCTAATCTCTATAAAATATTTTATTTTCAATTTATGGATTATAATTATTGATTCCAGATGTCATTCAGCTGTGGGAAGCCGCATAAGCAGCAAAGGGCTTTCCATAATTTCTAATTCTTTGACTCTATCAGTGTCCAACATGGGGTGCTTAGTGTGAGCCAACCTTTTGTGTATTGACAGTGTGCACGTATTTCACATGTTGTTTCTTGTCAAAGAGGGAAAGTAACTTTGTTCACAGCACAGTCAAGTGGAAGTCCGAGCATCTTACATTTTATTGATCTTGGACAATTCATTTTAACATTGATACTAAGAGATGGATCTCAACCAGCTTTAAAAAAGACATGAATCATTTATTTCATATATTGACAGGTTTTGGCAGGTCAGTCTATCCAAGCAAGAGTTCTGTATCTTAAAAAACGTTAGGCGATTTCATCAGGCTAGTTCATTACCATTCCAGCTAAGAATATTTCTATGTATCTGTCAATAAATCATGTTCATAATAAATTATAATTGAAAACTAGGAATGGATAAAGCTGAAGTTTTCCCTTAATGGAAAGCATTCCAGTGGGACCCCGTAGAACATATTTATTTTAGCTAATCTGCTCCTATTTCTTTACTTTTCTCTTCACAGAACTGTTTTTGAAGGTTGGAGAACTCTGTTTGATATTCATAAAATTGATTTAAAACATCATTATGTAATGGTGTGAACTGCTTTTGGATTGGATTCTACTTATAGATCATTAAGAATTATATTTTGTTATAATTTATAAAAGTACATTATAATCTTAATACATGGGAAATAACCAAGATGATAATTTTTCAATATTGTAGAGATAATTCTGCAGTTATAATCTTGAATTTTAGGTATAAATTGGCACTTTAGTAACACAATTTGAGATGATAATCCATGGCATGGATTATAAAATATGTTTATATTAACTTATATTATAGCATGGACAGTACTTGCTTATAAAGGTGCCAAGAGATGGACATGACTAAATGGTTAAAACAACAAGTTTAAAATGGAGGGTTTTGTTCACTTTTCTACACTCTTGTAAATTAACAAACTAGAGCCCAAATACCCATAATTTGTTTAGCCTTTCTAGATGTAAGAAATTAGGGATTAAATTTATGGGCCTCTGGTTGTAATTTTTTGCTTGTGGTATTAATTGGTTCAATGTCATCTCTAAGGCAGTTGTGTATATCTATAGGAAGTGAGTGTGGATGGATTGTGGAACATTTAAATTTCCGCTTAATGAATTATTAATGTATGTGGAATTTTAGGGAATGAATAAATCTTGTTGGGATGTATCAGATGTATTTTCCTAGCAAACTCAGACAGCAGGGCCAATAGTGATAGATGCTGGGAAATGTACTTAGGGAGATAAAATAATGATTGTAAGCAATTGTTGGAAAGCAGGTGATGATCTGGTTGCCATCAGAAATGGCAACCCAACTCCAATTAAAAGATCTGGAAAAAGGAAAGAGCCTCAAAAAGATTTTGACTATAAGTGGTACATTCTTATTACACTTTCTTCAATCTGTATTTATCCCAGCCTAGTATTAAACATCTGTTACTTAAATCTGCATAGTTCTTCTTTCCTTAGACTTGGTAGCTATATGGAGATTGAGAAAATGCCATGTGTGACCAGGATCCAAGATGTCTTCATACAGTGATAGCTTAGAGCAGGAGTGTCAAACTCAAGGCCCGCGGGCCAGATCCGACCCACGGGGTGCTTAGATCTGGCCCACGGGCCCACCCTGGAAACAGTGAAGGACCGGCCCGCAGTGCCTCTGCCAGCAAAAATGGAGCCTGGGTGGGCCGTCCGCAGCCTCCTCAAGCTCCATTTTCACTGGCAAAGGGCTACAGGAGGCTGTCACGGCCAAAAATGGAGCCCAGGTGGACCGCACACGCCCCCCCGGGCTCCATTTTTGCTGGCAGAGGGCTGCAGGAGGCTGGCTTAGCCAAAAACAAAGCCTCGATGAGTGACATCGAGTTGGCCATGTCCACCCTGTCCATGTCCCCCCCGGTCCCCTGAGGTCAAACACAACCCTGAATGTGGCCTTCAATGAAATCGAGTTTGACACCCCTGACTTAGAGAGTGTCTATAAGGAGCAAACATTATTGTAGTGGGGATTGGATGGGAGTATGTAAATATACATTAAAAATATTAAAGCAATTTAAATTCAGTAATTATTTCCTAAATGAGTTTATACTGTAAAAGGAATCAATATGATGATTCAAAAAACATAAAATGTATAGATGGGGAGACAGGCAGACAGACAGACAGACAGACAGACAGACAGACAGACAGATATAGATTAGATATAACACACACACACACACACACACCACCACCACCAGTATATATATACTGGTGGTATAAATTCTAAGTGAAATTTGTTTCTTAAAATCTATTGCCTTCTGTATTGGTGACCCATTATTTGTTACTGCTGAGCTTTTTGGAAATTGCTTCTATTTCCTTGTGTGTCTCTCGCAGATATACTCAGGAGAATGTTTCAAACTTCTCCTGTTACATATTCATTAATGGAATTTTAAACCATTGTCAAAAGTGTATTTTGGCCACTGAACCCAATTACCACACATATAAAACTTCTTCCAATTAAGAAAAATATTGACACACATAAAACATGCAGATTTAAAGTATTCAAGTAATTTCTTAGGGGAATAGCAAAAATAATTATCTAATTATCTTAGCTGGGGGAAATTAGTAATTCAATTCAAAACTTAAAAAGAACAAACTGCAAAGTCAAAAAGAGGAAAAAGCAACATTTACCCTCACTTCTTGGAGACTGGAAGTGAGACCAGCCTCTCATTTGGAGGCTGAAATTCTTCCTGGAGGTGGAAGAGATAGTTTAAAAAGTTATATTTCTAAAAGGTCCCATTGGAGAAGTCTAGAGGGTTCCTGCATAGGAGATAAAGCCTGAATGCAGGTCACAAAATAAAGAAAACAAGGAAAAGGGCTAAAGACCGCAGGAATGGGAAAGCTCTGTGGTGTTTTTGTTCGACCTTCCTTTCCTCTTGCTATTCCATGCCTTTGCACTCTAGTCCTTTAAATACCTCCCCTTGTTTCTATCTCTGCAATTCTCATTCACCCATCCAGGAGAAAATCAGAGGATTTTGGCTGGTCTAAACTGATCCAAAACAGAGACCTTTTTCGGCAATCTGTAGAAATCATCTTGCTGGGGTGTGCAAGACTTCCATGAAAGCAATGTTGTGTGGGGATTTCTTCTGTAATTCTGGATTGTGAGGGTGAACAGTTGGGGATTATGGGATGTTCATGTCTGCTTAACCAAAATTTGGAGGTTGTAGGAAAGGAATAGATAAGTGAATGTCAAAGTGATGGGGCATCTGTCACCAATGCCCACCTAAGCCTGCCACATTTCTTCTTGGGCTCTCCATCTTCCCACCTTCTCTGCCTTTGTTCTAAGTGTGGGGCATTTAAGGTGTGACTATTTCCCCAAGTGAAACAGTTCCACCCACTCATAAATTTGTGCACCTAAAACCTAGAATATGGATGGAACAAATGAGAGAACTCCTCTTCCCCAAGAATACACATTTATATAAAATGGTCTGCTTCTCCCTTTTAACCAGAATTACTAGGTTCCAAATGGATATGGAGTATATGCTGCTATTACCAAGCACACAACATTGGAACTTCAATGAATACATGATTTTTATTTTAATAATGGCAATGAAATGAGGTTATAAAAATTACGTTACCTGCTTCAAATTACATGAGGCTAAGTTGTCCATGAGGCTAGCAATCATCCATGCAAACAAAGTTAAAGACCAAGATGGGAACAGATCTGCAACTACTAGGCAAAGAAGCATTAAAAGAAAATAAAGATTCCCTCATAAGTCTCTCTAGATTTTCCCTGTTATCTTACATACTAGTATTCCAGTATTTGAGGGGCAGCCACAGAGGAGGTCAACCTATTTTCCAAAGCACCAGGAGGCAAGAGAAGAAACAATGGATGGAAACTAATCAAGGAGAGAAGCAACCTGGAATTAAGGAGAAACTTCCTAACAGTGAGAACAATTAACCAGTGGCACAGCTTGCCTTCAGAAATTGTAGGTGCTTCATCACTGAAGATTTTTAAGAAAAGACTTAGACAGCCACTTATCTGAAATGGTATAGGGTCTCCTGCTTGAGCAGGGGGTTGGACTAGAAGACTTCCAGAGTCTCTTCCAGCTCTATTCTGATTGATTGATTGATTGATTGTTTGTTTTCCCAGGATTTGGGGGGCATTTGACAAGAACTAAGTCCGAACAATGCACTTCTTTGCAGAGTTTTAAAACACTTAAGATTCAAACAAGAAAATATACTTCAGAGCATTTGGAGGCAACCCTATATCATCATCAACTCCTTTAGTCAAACAAATATTTTCCCTAAATGAAGATGATGCAACAAGGGCAGTCACACAATCAAGGCCATTGGGTTTGCTAACAGGTCTTAAGAGAGTAGCTTGCATGTGTATATGCTGAAGCATCTTTTTGCATTCAAACAGCACTAAGACAGTTGTATTCTACACTCCTTTGCTGTCTTCTTGATTTTCCAACCCCCGTCAGACTTTTGTTCCCACAAACTGGACAGGTAATGGTTAATCTTAGAATCAAGAAGCCAAGAGCCCTGAATAATGATATTTATTAGCAAGAATATTAAGAATAACCAAGTTTTTATTCAATAAGTGTTTGCGGATGTCTGTCCTCAATCACTGCTGCAGGCAATTGCCTTAAAAAAATAATAAAGGGAAAAAATGATTACCGCACAAGAATTCCAACCCACTTAAGACAACAATATTTGTCTCCCTGCTTCTCATTTGAACAGAACACTGACTATAGCTGCAGAATACTGAAGTGTTCCCAACTGCTGCACATGTAGCAATAAAGGAAACAAAGAGTGGAGCACATTGCAATTGGTTTTACTTGCCAAAAGGGGGAAAAAAACCTACCTGAAATGGTTTTCTGGGGAAGGGGACAAAAATACATGACCTGGAAGTATTTGACTTTTCAGTTGGGAAACCCATTCTTGACCTTGAGTATTGATAAACCTAATATGATAAAACTGATTATCCAGATGTTTTGTTGCAGTGATGCTTATCCCACTTAAATACTCAGCAAAACCAGAGGTGGGTTCCTGCCGGTTCGGACCGGCTCTATAGAACCGGTAGCGGGAATTTCCCCCCGCTTGCCGAACCGGCAGCGATGGCCGGCTGAACACGCCCACGAACCGTCTCTTTCGGCGCCATCTTGTTTTTTGCTTCTGCGCACACGCAGCTGTTTTTTGCTTCTGCGCATGCGCAGAAGCTGGGTTTTTAGCACTGCGCATGCGCACGCGCGTGAGAAAGTGAACCGGCAGCGAGGTAAGCCAGAACCCACCCCTGAGCAAAACATTTACCGGTAATTAAAATTCCAGTTCATTCTTTACTCCAGAAAAAAGTAACTTATGTGCAGAAATGAAACTAATAGAGTGAGACTGCTTATGCAGAGCACCGTTTCTTAACTAGGATTGGTCTTTCTACTTTTTGATTACGGTTGAGATAGGATTATTTTTAAAGCATCCCAAGCCTGACATTTAAATCTATTTTTACAACATTATCAGAAAGGAGTTACTCTGAATCATTATATCAGAAGAAATTCTTCAGGAGGAGAAAAGATACTCAGTGTTTCCTAGATTAAGTAAGATAAGTATTTTCCTGGAAAGAAATCCCATTGAACTTGTTTCTGAGTAGATATGTATAAGTGACTGTAGAAACTCCCTTTGCTTTAGAAGTCCAACACAGATTTCCCTGTAATAAAATGCATGCACATAATACCCCCTTTCAAATAAGACCATGCTCAGAAGCATTCTGCATAAGCTACTAAAATAATAAATAGAAAGTAGATAGCAATAATCTGCATCACAGCCACTTCTTTCATGAAAGCACATTCATACCTTGGAAAGGAATAGAAGTGATTTTGTTCAGTGTCCGTACACTGACTTTATTTTTCATTCAGTTGTAAAGTGGCTATGCACACCACAGTTAACTCACTAACTGTGAGTAATAGTTTCTTACCTTGGGATGTGATTGTAGGGCATGTCAAATTTTCTAACTTTCAATTTTCAAAGCTTAGGGGTGCGCCAAAGTTGTGACATGTTTTGGGGTTTGTAAAGATATTTTGGTTACTTTAATATAGTAATTTAGATGTGCTTGGTAACTACATAAATACAGTATCATAACTTTTTAACATTTTGTTTGTTTCATCATACCAGCCAGATGATTTTGTAGAATACTGTATAGTTTCCTGTTCATTTTACAGGAATAATGCTTACTTCTCACACTTTCAGTTTTTCTTAGTATTTTACCAGCTCTGGTAGCAGAAGAGTGCCAATGAAACGCTGATGTGCTAAGAAACCCCTTTTGATTGCTTAAGAAACCATTGGATGGGTCTGTGATGACATGTTCGATGTATCCAGGTATGCACAGTGAGTTTAACGTGCCTCCCATTGTCAGGTGTTCATCTTTTTTTAAGACCTGGCTGGGTGTGACTTAAAACACTGTCTCATACTGACCGGGTTTTGATATTTGAATAATGTTACTAACAATTGTAATTGTTTGGGGCTAAAATTTCCTGTTTTTCCCCATATGAACGAGGTTATGATGTTTACACAATATGTTTGCCCTAGCTATTGACATGATTAAGTGTGTCATTCAAACCCAGCCGTGTTGTAGTTTCAGTGGTACGTTTAGCGTAACATGAGTAATGAAGCGTGATTCAGCTGTAATTGGGTGTAAGAGAACTATATCTGCCATTTCTCTTCAGGTCAAGTTGTCTTCACACATAAGTCCTGAGCACAGGCAGTAAAATCTGTAATTCACTCCTTTTAAAATAGGATGTTTTGGCTGTGATTTTCATTACATTGTTGAACAGTATTTTGAGTATTGTCACCCAGCAATGTGCCTCAAGAGTGTTTTGAATTTTTTCAAAGAAATAAAATATCATAAAAAAAGTAAACTATGTTTTCCATGGGAAAAATTGATTGGCATTATTTACAAGTATATTGAGATTTCCAAACTGTCATATCTTGGCCACATCTCTGTATTTAATCGATATTAAATTGAATCAAAAGTCATGAAGCTAAAATAAATAATCTTAATTATTATTGCCCGATCAAACTGGTCAGTCCTAGAGGAGATCAACCCTGACTGCTCTTTAGAAGGCCAGATCCTGAAGATGAAACTCAAATACTTTGGCCACCTAATGAGAAGGAAGGACTCACTGGAGAAGAGCCTAATGCTGGGAAAGATTGAGGGCAAAGGAAGAAGGGGATGACAGAGAATGAGGTGGCTGGATGGAGTCACTGAAGCAGTAGGCGTGAACTTAAATGGACTCCAGAGGATGGTAGAGAACAGGAAGGCCTGGAGGAACGTTGTCCATGGGGTCGCGATGGGTCGGACATGACTTTGAAACTAACAACAACAAAAATTATTATTGCAGTAGCAAAATGAATGGTAGTTTGTCTAGTTTGATAGTGCAGACAAACTGCTACTCATCTTAGCTCTATCTGAAGGGCCATTCTGAAGTTATAAAGTTATTTATCATTCCTTTGAGGTATTTAACAAGAAAGAAACATTTCTCATGGTGGTCTAGCAAATTTCATTCTCCTGCTCAGTCTCTTGAAAAATTATTTATTTTTATCTCGCCTTTATTATTTTTGTTAGTAATTTGAGGTGGAGAATGTACACAGTACTCCTTCTTCCTCCTGTTTTTCCCATAAGAAAATAACAAGAGTTGGAAGGGATCCTGGAGGTTTTCTAGTCCAACCCCCCTGCTCAAGCAGGAAATCCTATACCATTTCAGACAAATGATTGTCCAGTCTCATTTTGAAAGCCTCCGGTGATGGAGCACCCACAATTCCTGAAGGCAAGCCATTCCACTAACTAATTGTTCTGTCAGGAAATTTCTCCTTAGTTCTAGGTTGCTTCTCTCCTTGATTGTGAGATGGGTTGGGCTGAGAGTGACTGGCCCAAAGTCACCTAGCTGGCTTTTATGCCTTAGGCAGGACACTCTCTTGGTTTGTATGCTGGTGCCTTAACCACTAGAGCAAACTGGCTCGTAATGAAATGTTTTTAATAGGAAGTGTTAGATATGTGTGTGAAAGCTCTAAGTCAGCCAGAAAGGTTAAAAAATGTATATAGGATTTGTGTTGTAAGATGTGTGCATTGTTTCTGCTTTCATTTAATTGTATAATGGCTAAAGGAGATAGTTTGCTTCTTTATAAAAACTGAATGCTTCCATCCAATGCTTTCTACCCACCACTCCAATTGTGTATTTTATACAGCTGTGCATTTTTCTTCTAAGCAAAGCAAAAAACCCTAAGTATTGATAAGAATACAACAACTTTGTTCCCTGCTAAATTCTAACATATCCAAACCCTTTTACAGCGACTTTCCGTCTTATTTCATCTTAAGGTATCTTTTACTATTCCAGAGACTTGGTGATGTTTAAAGACCAAGTAGGACAAGTACTGTGGTAACAAGGTTGGGTCATTCTCTACAATAGATACACATTAATTTCATTTATATTACCAATTGGCTTTCAGGTTCGATTGTAGAGTTACCTGCAAAGGGCAAGTCTTGTGACAAGTAATCAACAAGGAAAGCTTTTCTGGACAATTTGTTTTTCAAATTACCATCTGCTTTTTCTAGAATGACTCTAGAATCACTCAGCTCTTGACTAGCTTATTTTAATAATTTTTTTTGGTTAGCTAAATAGAGTACAATAATCTGACATTCTGTTTTGTAGCATAAATATTCATGTAATTAAATTAAATATTTCTGTTGAAATAATAAGCTGTGAGCTTAAAACTATGTTATAGCACTAGAAGATTGGTGTTTGTTTTTCTAGTGCAGCAAAGTTACAATTTCATTGAAATGTTAGATTTCAGACTATTGCTACTCCTTTCTTGAGGACCCAGATTGTTGGGGGCAATATGCTAACTCTGTAAACCGCTTAAAGAGGGCTGTAAAGCACTATGAAGCGGTATATAAGTCTAACTGCTATTGCTATTCTTCAGTAGTTTCTCCATTTTAATAAGGTGTTCTTACAGTACTCTTAAACCAGACACTGGAGTTTTATTCTTCCTCTTGGCACATGAGTAGAATGTTGGCCTGTTCTTTAGAGTAGACTAGTTAGTATATGCTACGGTAGTGTACTATGCTTCTATGTAATTGGCTTGAAGTAATGATACTTTTGCACCATCTGCTCCAATGTAGTGTCCTCCGGATATGCTGAACATCAATCATCTCCAGAAAGTACTGCCCTGTTAAATGGGAATTCTGGGAAATGAAGTTTATTTGGATGGCATTAGATTGGGGAATCACAATTCCAACAAGCAACAACACAAACATTATTTATTATGCATTCTTTCAACGGGATACAATGCAACCATGATCAAAATTAACAATATTTAAAATGATACAAAAACAACAAAGTGCCATGATATATGCCATGATATACTTAAGTTATAGTGAAAGCAAAATTTTCAGAATCTTCTTATTCAGATGCCTTCCGCACATGCACCCGGCCTCAAAAATGTCCCTACATAGGACGTCATAGAGCCGGGGTGGGTGGGCGCGATTTCTGCTACCGGTTCAGGCGAACCCGTCCAAACTGGCTGAATACCACCTTTGATGATCACATTGAACTTGCCCAAGGAATCCATGAATGCAACTGCATGGGTTAGTCCTAGTGTGCCTAACTGTTGCATCTTTGCATAGGACAAAAAAACACATGAGAATAAATATCTACAGATTGGGGAACTGATGGCGCTGCAGTATTATTTTATTTCACATGCCCCTTTCACAGAGAGAAAATAGGTAATGTTTTATTACCCAGAGGATAATTTGAAGGTGTTTATGCTTTTGGCAGATTTCTGTGCTACAAGTAATAACAATGTTATCTGGCAATAACTAGACAACTCAGTAGATTAGCAATCTTTTAGCTATAGGTAGAACACTCTCTTTTTATAATGAAGGTAGAGGTATCTAAAAGGCATCTGAATTTCAGGATGAAACTGTCATAGTTATATAGTTCCACAATCTCCATGGGAATCGTGTTCTTAGTAGCTAACACATGTCTAGAGAATTAATGTCCCTCTTGATTTTGTTCAACTACCATTCCTATCAGCCTTAATCAGTGTTGTCAGTGATCAGCAATAGTGGAAGATACAGACCAACACAATCTGGATTACTGCACATTTTCCTCTTCTCCCAACTATATTAAACAGCATACTACTATATTACTTAAGAGACCTGAAAAATCTGTATGTTGTTTTGTAACAAAGGGAAGATTGTGTTGATGCTAGTGTTTACCCAAGTGAGGATTCACTGCTTCATATATAATGATCACAGATTGTTCCATATTATCCTGGAAGAAGTATATGGAACTGAGATGTATTTTATCAGGTGTGTTCATATACTTTGTCCAATAACATCTGACTAAGAGCTTCAATAATTTATTTAAAAACACCATTTGTATTTCAGGATGAGTTTAAATTGTCCTTCTCACAAGGAATATAGTTCTGTGGTTTTTTTTTTTTAATTGCATGGCCTGCTGCTTCTTTCTGAGAACATTTGGTATAATGGTTAAGGCAGTAGACTAGAACCTAGGCGACTGGGAGTTCTAGTTCCACTTTAGGCATGAAAGCCAGCTGAATAATTTTGGGCCAATTACTCACTCCGAGCCCAATCCGTCTCACAGGATTGTTGTTGTGAGTGGGAACAGGAGGAGGAAGGAGTGTTATGTATGTTTGCTATCTTGAGTTACTTATAATTGTAATAAATGCAGAAAAATAATAATAAAATAAGCACATTTAAAGATAGGCCCATATTTGTTGTGTCAAAACCCATTATACAGAAAAGACAAAGATAATCTAAACATAATTGCAAAGTAAATAAAGAGGTGATCTGCACAGCAGTGTAAAGTTTTTCCTTAACTCAAGCTGTGGTTTTGCACATATATATCTGGTACACCAGTTGTATGCTTTCCTGGACTGGGAAGCCCTATTCCCTGCGCCGAGGTGGCGCAGTGGTTAGAGTGCAGCACTGCAGGCTACTTCAGCTGACTGCTAGCTGCAGTTCGGCGGTTCAAACCTCACCGGCTCAAGGTTGACTCAGCCTTCCATCCTTCTGAGGTGGGTAAAATGAGGACCCAGATTGTTGGGGGCAATATGCTAACTCTGTAAACCGCTTAGAGAGGGCTGTAAAGCACTATGAAGCGGTATATAAGTCTAACTGCTATTGTTATTGCTATTCATGATGTTTGTATTTATTTATTTAACAAATTTATATAGCAACCCAAATGTGACTTTCTTTGATGTCTGAACATAAAAATATTATAAATTACTAAGTAAAAGCAGAAAACAAACAAAAGATAAAAAAATCAAGATAGTGGGAGAGACAACTGTCACTTAACATTATACAACCATCATGCGATTTCGCCATGAGACCTTCAAGGCTGATGGAAAAACCATGTCTTGAGAGCTTTTCAGAAGGCAAGGCTGATCTCACCTCAGAGGGAATGATTTTTCATAGGGCAAGACCCGCAGCAGAAAAGGCACACTACCTGGGCTCCACAGATGTACCTTCTTAGGAGATGGGACCTACATCGCACCATCCTATTCAACCCCGATGGGATGGGTACATGGAAGAGGCAATCCTGCAAATAACCTGGTCCCATGGCCATGGAGGGGTTTTAAAACAGCAACTTGAATTCCACCAGGATCTTTGCATGGCCGCTTATCTCCAGTTGTATCCACCTGCTCAATAACTTTTTTTAAAAGTTGACTTGCTTTGAATTCTGTTTATTAAACAGTTTCATCATAGGAAATTCAGGAGAATGTCCTCTCCTCACTTTATTTGCCCTCTGGAATAGCATTCTTCCCAAGGTCCATCTAATTTTGATTTTGCTGTCTCTTCGTAGTATATATTCTCAACATTAACTCTTCAAGAGAGCCTTATATATATACCTGATGTAGTGGGGCTAAGATGTTGTGTGAGCCCAATGTTGAGTTAGAGATTATAGTTAAATGTGATGTTTTTCCCCAGCAGGATCATTTTTAGTTATGTTCATTGTTTATATTATTTGTTGTTTAATCTTTGTAAGCCACCCACACCCACAATACATGCATGCACATATTCAAAGACATTGAAATTATATCATAAATAAAGCCGAATTTCAGCACGGTACCCACAACTCTTTGTACATTAAAAATGAATGAAGTTTAGAAAGGAAGATATTTTAAAAAAGCATTTCTACAAAATGTAGAGTTTTGGAGGTGCCCTGAATAACACTCTGCCTCCTATAATTTGTTTCCATGTTTCATTGTTTTTTTTTAAAGGTTAGCAAAACAAAAACAAGTGTTTGGTAGTTGACAGAGTACACCCCCTCATATGTTGCAGAGGCTCAGAGGCTCCAGTTTAGAAAAGTGTAGAGAGGATTTTCCCACATGCGCTTAATTTTAGCATAGACCAGTACCAGGCACAATTAAATCTTGAAATAACAATCCTGTTGGATATGTCTTTCATGCAAAACTGAAGCTGAATTTATTATAATAGCTTGCATCTCTTTGCACACCTTTCCTGAAAACAGAGATATTTTAAATATCAGTTAGAAAGCATGTATTAAGGGAAGAATCCATTGCATATTCTTTGCTTTTCATATTTTGTTTTCAAAATGCATTAACAGTCTACTATCAAATGCAAGTTCCATTTATAATAATCAGTTTAAATTATTTTGCATCTTATTTCCTGAGTGTTCTATGTAACTGGTTAGAAGCCATTCTTTCCTGGGTTGGTAGCAACTGAAAAAACAACTGGCTGTTTACTTCTGACCATGCTAAAACCAACATTTGCAGGAGTTTCCAGCTTATGTACTTCTTCAGTAATTATGTATATACATTTAACATTAAGGATATGAAAATGACTCTGTGCAGAGACTGATTTCTGCAAAGAACAGATATTTTAACAGGAGAATACATGTTTTAGATGTGATTCATTCTAGAGAAAGAAATTATGCAGTTTTATTATCAGTGTGGATTGAAATATGATCTGTGTTAAGTAGACGGAGGTAAGAGTGTGAAAGAGCCAAGGACATTTCTGGCATCTGAGAAGGAAGCATGGGAGAGAGAGAAGGAAAGGCACTGGGAAGATTGGGGTTAGGCAGGATGATAGGATATGTCATGCTTGGAACTGCTGAGGAAAGAAAAGGATTTAAGTTGCTCACCGGTCTTGGACCAATTGGCCCCTAAATTCATTCTGTGATCCCTCTGGATTTTATTTCAGCCAGAACATGTAACAGAATTAGGTTTTGCTTTTGCAAACTCTGTCCAACACACAACAGCAAGTAAGGTATTTAGGAAACCCAATAGTTTGTTCCGGATTGTTAAGAAAGCAGTGTCTCCCATTTGTGCACACTCTTTCTTAACAATCAAAGCCTGACTTGGCTGGAATTGTTGTCTTTTTAACCAGAATAGAGAAGTATTTATTATTTCAGACAATTTTCAAGGATATCCAACCTCATAAATAGCAATTCTGAGCAGCTAACAACATTTTAAAAAGTCAATAAAAAAACAACCAGTCACAGTGGCATACAAACAGCCGAGGACAACAACTTCACAACCAACTTCACAACCGTAAGAGTTATCCCTTGGGTCCCCTTAATATTCAGCCAACTCAGAGCTAACTAGGAAAGCTGACTTTCAAACTACACTTTATCTTTCATACAAAATTCATAATCAGAAATAGAAAAATACAAAAAAGCCAAAATACGTAGTATATATTCTCAACGTTAACTCACTATTTGCAGGCAAATGTCGCAGCAAGAAGCTTTTTTGGACTTTCTTCCAATTGAACCCCTTAAAGAAATAAGCTGTCTAATCAAAGAAGGGTCCATATGGGTCCAAAACTGCTTTAAAGGAATGGGAAATAGTAAATTCTAACTGTAGCAACTTTCTTTGCTTGCTTGGAAATGACAAGATTTCATTTACATTTACAAGAAAGGGACTTCATTCTCATTTACAAGAACGGGATAAAACCTGAGTTTAATAAGCACTTATGCAAACCCCCCCCTCCCCTTTATGTAACACTAAAACAATTAAAAGCCAAGGAAACATTCTAATTGGCACACAAAAGGAATATTTTTTTCCATTGATCTTTCTGCTACATCATCAAAAATGCCCTTTTTTTCCTAGTTGTTTTCATTTAAGCAGGTGTGGTTGTTCTTAATTCTCACCCTAGACAAGGGAATTGAAAATTCTTCAGTAAAATATCGTAATATTTATTATGTACCCGAGGCATAGGAGGCATTTGTCATTAACATCAGCAACCTGATTTTGTTCAGTACACGTACTATTGTCGTCAGTAATCTTCTCCTCCAAGCAATGTACAGCAATTCTTTATTGCCTTTAAAGATATCTGAATAGTCTCATTTGGAAGAAAAGGCATCCTCAGCAATTACTATAATCCTAAACGTAAAAGAGGCAAATGAAGCCAAACATTTAGCCGGCTCCTCCCTGTTTGGCAAGTCTTCCTGCAGTGTCTGCTGCGAGTTGTGGTGATTCTGGCTTTCCTGAGCCAATTCTCCTGCGGTACTCCGTTGGAAGATATTAATAGCACCTGACTGTTATTTGTTTCACGCAGTCTTTGGGGAGGAGGGCTTGTAGATGCTTTGTATGCCCAGAAGGAGGCTCCCCTGTGTTGGTTGGCCCTGAAGGCAGAACTGCATCCCCAGCTCATTTTACTCTCTTTATTGCAGAATTGATTTTCACGGCTCTTGACAGAAGCTGTTTGCAGTACGGGCAAAGGAAATGGCTTCTACTCCAGACACAAACAGCAAATTGCTGCACAGGTTTTTCCAGAGCCTTACAAGGGCTGTTACCTTAAGATTTTAATAGCCTTTTAACAGGTTTCCTGTTGAGCAGCAGATGTAAAGGAGGGGGACAGCTGGCGGTTGGGTTCCCCACCTCCTTTGGAAGCAAACGGCTTGCAATTACTGGATTAAACAACGGTCCTGTTCTGTAAACGACTGCACTTGAAATTTGTTTTGTAATTATTGAAATATAAAAAGTCTACATAGTTCACATATTGAAGGGCATGCACGATGTGCTTGTTTTTGTTTTTGTTTTGCAAAGTTTATAAATGCGGCAACTTCTGCACACTGTCTTCCTGCTGTAAGAAGTATGATTTCAAAGAAGAGAGAGGAAGAAAGCAAACAGGAGTGACAGTTCTTAAAGTGAAACTTTTCATTTGTTTATTTTTAAATGCACATGCTGCCTTTAAAGCAGGGTGATTATTTTCTGTGAAATAGGCTTACATAAATGTTTAGACAATGATATCTAAAACGTTAAATCTAAAACATTAGCATAAAGTAAATATAAATCTATGTGCAATTGAGTAGAAATTTAATAAGCAAAAGCAAGAACAAAATGGATATGAACTGGCAAAAACTAAACAGGACTGATAGGACCGACTTAAATTCCATCCAGCAGCTCCAACCAAATCAATCAAGCAATAATTTGGGAGTTAGCTTTAGTTGGATCGCACTTTTGGAATCTTTGGTAGGCTTATTCTGAAAAATCCGGCGCCTACTTACATAACTGCAGTTTTTGTCTTTGGGATGCAATTCCCCACCCACCAAAAAGATGAGATAAGTGCTTATATATATGCAAAAGATGAGATAAATGCTTATACATATGCTTTCTCAGAAGCAACCTGTATTCCATGGAGTTATTTGTTTATAAGAAAGCTGTTGCCTCCTTTTAACAATTTACAGCTATTTCACTTGAGTAGGAATCTTTATAATGGCAGTAAAATCTACTTGAGAAACTAAAAGAATCTAGTTCTTATCTCAGTATTTGGATATATAAAGACTTGAACTATGGTCATTTTGCACCGGGACTAGTTAAAATTGTTAGATAGTGGGTAGAGATGACAGGAGACAGACTTCCAAAGCAGCTCTTTATTTCAGCTCTTGTGTAAGCAACCAGCAAAGAGCAGTCTGACAGCTTGCCCTTTTATAGGGAGCTGTCAGACAGACCAGCCAATAGCGTTTGAGCTTTTTCCCGCTCAAACGCTGGACCTGGTTGGAACCATGCAACACAGTTGAAACAGTTAGAACATAACAAAAATAATTGGTATTTTACCCCCCTAAAAAATCTACACTTAATATAGATTGTTGATATGTGTTCTCTGTTAATATTTGAGTGACATTTTCCCTCACAAAAGTACAGGAAGAGGACTTTTGAGCAATTAGTCACATTTAAAAAAAAAATCTGTTTATGGAAAAAATTTCGAGGCTTCTCTTTTTCATTACTAATACTATGTATTTATTGTCAATTCTGAAGTGAACCTGGCTGAAGCCATCTTGTGCTGCCTCATAGTTGCCACGAAGCCTGAGAGGGGGAAGGGAGTGGGGAAGTAGATAGCCCAGCTAACAGTCAAAACAAAAAGTGTTCCTGTGGGAACCAAGGTCAATGTAACAGGTGGCTGTTGAAGGAGGAGAGGAGCCTGCCAGCTATGTTCATTGGACAATGTGACTGGTGACACCTGGGAGGGGGGATTTTTACTCTTTTAATTAGGTGAAAACTGCAGGAATCTTTAGAGTTGGTTTTAATCAGCTGTGCCGTTATGATGTATCCAATAAACATGTTTTTGAGGAATCTACCTGCCTCAGAGTTCTGCTTTCAATGGGTACGTTACTCGGAATGCTGATATTTATACTGTAGGTATATTTCCTTATATTAATTAGTTTGATATATTGAAAATTAACAAACAGGCCAACTGGAAAATATATTTTGAATTCACAGTGTGTCTATGATCTTACAACCAGGATGAACTATCTTGCATATGCCGGATATTTTTGAGCCAATTCTACAGATTCTTACTGTTGATTAAGGGACTGAAGGCTAAAGCATACAATGAACGTTGTGGGAACTAGGTATATCTAGTCTAAAGAAGAGAAACACTAGGACTGACATGATAGCAGTCTTCCAATATTTGAGGGGTGTCACAGAGAAGAAGGAGTCGACCTGTTCTCCAAAGCACCAGAAGACAGGGCAAGAAGTAATGGATGGAAGCTTATCAAAGAGATATCCAGTCTAGATTTAAGGAGAGATTGTCTGTCAATAAGAACAATTAATCAGTGGAATGGTTCACCTCAGTTCACCTTGGACTAGAAGACCTCCAAAGGTCCCTTCCAATTCTGTTCTTCTGTAGTCTGTATTCTATATCCCTGACTTCCAGCAGAGAATAGCCAGGGACATTGGAGGGAGATCTGTTAGGGATGATGATGGCGTTTACACTAGCATCCACTACATGAAGCTATCACTTTATTTTATTTTTATTTTATTATTTTGAATTAATTAATCAATGAAAAATTATCTGGGCACCCAGCTCACTCCCAGTGATTCCTGGCAGCTTACAAAGATAAGATTTTGCCTAATGATAGGTCTCCGAATCTCCCATCATCACCTGAACTTACTTTCTTATGTTTGCATAGATATGATTGGGAAAGATGAGAAATTGAAACTACCTTTGATAATTATCTGCTTCAGAAAGGAGAATGCTTGATTCAGTCTTTCTGACATATTTTGTATTTTGAGCCTGTATTTTGAGTTCATTAAGCCATATAGAAAATTTCAGCAATGAAATTGGGCAATAGAGAACAATTTGATTCCAGTATTCTTGCTAACTGGTTATCTCACCCAGGAAACCAATTAATCTAGGAGCTATATCACAAAGGGAAACAGTTTTCCTTTTTTGTATGTTTTTTTTTTTTTGCTGAGACAATTTAAAATCAGTAAGTGACAGCTTTACAAATTAAAAGCATACTTCATGTTTGCTGTAGTGATAGTTAGCTATTTTGTGCCATGTCCAAGCAAATAAAACCACGTTAGATAAATTAAGATCTTGTAGGGAACAATGCTTGCTTTTTTAATCAAGAAACACTTTTGAAATGGGATGTAAGGTATATCTGTTTCATCTTGTCACCAGAATTAGGAGATCTCTTTTAAAGTTATGTGAGGAAAGTAATTGAGTTGGTGACCTTGTCTTATGCTTCCAGTGAGAACAAACAGAGTGGTGGCCTCTTTGCAGAGTGGAACTACAGGAGTGAGTGAACAATTTGATTTTTATAATCATATGAAATGTCTTGATCTACTCTACTCATTGATTTCCATCTTTCTTGGAATACTGGAATAATGTTATTGACTCAAAGATAAATGCAAATATTCTAGAAAGAGTAAAACCATGTATAAGTAATAGCTAAATATCTACATTTTCAGGTGTTTTTTTAAAAAATACCATTACTATGGAAAATGGATGATATTTTGAAATTGTATAAACAATTGACAAAACAAAGTAATTGCATAAGAGCACTAATTAAGCTGAAGAGGATACTAACTGGATATGGTCCTTCCGTGACAGATGACTAGCTCACTAAATATTGGATATTTTAGATAAGTTTCATCAAAATGCCCCCCCCCCTCTACATTTGTTTTTGAATGGAATGAAATCTTTGAAAGATATCGATAGAAGAGATATACGAAACCCATAATTCATAAATATCCTTAAGAATTCTGTCTAATTTTGCTTCACTTTATTTCTTTATGGGTTAGATTTCTTTCAATCTCTGTGTCCCAATAAAATGTACTCTGCTTCTAATGCTTGGATCCATAGGTTTAGAATGCTACTGGCTATATGAAATATTAACATTTTACTTATAAAGCGAATAGTAAATAGTAAACACTAGAAAGGAAACCTGAGTGTTAAGGGCTTAACACAGCCAGAATAAGTAAGAGCAAGGATGTGCAATTCAGAATTCCATCTCAGGAATGGAACATTCTGCATAGCTCTGAAATTTTCCTTTTCCCTCTGGCCTATGTCAGACCTCCCAATTTGGCATGGGCCAGAATGATCTACCCAGAAAGAGCTAGAGAGGAAATAGAGTGATTCGGAGGTATTATAAATCTTCTGTTCCCAAATATGTGGGTTTGCACATCTGCAAATAAGTATCATCCATACAGAAGGACTAATGAATGTAACAGTGCTGGTAGCTGAAGAGAAAGAGATAATAATGTCTGGATTTATTAGTAACTGGAGATTTCCAGAGGAGGCATGTTGAATGTGTAAATGCAACAGCCACTTACATGTGAGTGTGGAAAATGATAGACTAGATTATTATTACACACAGGAAAGCAGAAATAAAAGAAATGTCACTTCTTTTCAAGGCAAGAAGAATTAATTTTCATGTATTGATCCAAAATAACCTGGTGAAATTTTGGCTCAGGATTCTAGTGTGGGAAGCTACCCCTCTCCTAGGAGAATGAAATATTTTGAGAAATATTTAAAAAGGCGGAATAAATTTTCCCCCCTAAAAGAGAAATAAAAATCTTAAGGGAGACAGAAACTCAGAGCCTCAGCTCCCTGCCCCCTCCCCAACCAGATACTGAGCTGGGGCAGCTTTAGAAATGCAGATTTGGTAATCCATTACTGCCTACAGCAAGGTCTGGCTCTGAACAAAGGTAGGGTTAGCCTTCAGCCACAATAGGAATTGCCCAACAAGCCCCTTCATTGCATCACCCAGCAAACTTCAACCAAACTTGACTCAGACAAACATGACCCCACACGGCACCATGGGAGTCTGACAACAGCCAATAGAATACATATTCTTGCACAGGAACAGGAAGTTCACGTGCAAAGCACAAGAGAAGGTATAAAAGCCACCCACTCTCAATTCCATGTGGTCAGCTGCCCAGAATCACCCATGTGCTTGGTGGTTCTGCTTCACCATTAAACCTTCTTTCCAATCAGCCTCCATGTTTCCAGTATCTTTTTCCTGGCTTGGAACTGAACCAGATGGATATTTCCTCCAAGACTAGTATATGTTAGAGTAAATGTAATCACTATATGTGTGCCTTTTATTTAAATTCCAGTGGTGTTCTGTCTCCACAGGTGTAGTCTTGTTGCAAGACTGAGTCTGACTATGCATTACTTTTTGCTGCTCCTTCTGTTTCACAGCATGGTGCTTTGGACTTTAAATCATCTGCTGTGTCTTCATCATAGTTAAACATGGGGAGGGGGCAAAAACCTATTTAAAAAGAGATGTGATCTGAGTGCCTCCGAGATTCTTCCCATAATTAAGGCGTCCTTCGTGGAGGTGTCTTTCTACCCATTCAATTTGCAATGTAGAGTTTGAGTTAGCATTTTTATATAGGTGGCAGCTAGAATTTGTACATCACTCTCTCAGACAAGGTCCATGCAGGGTTCAGAATCTAATCCTTGCACTGAAGCTAAGGTGTAGATTCTTGTTGTCGGATCTTTTTATTTGTTTATAATATAAAATACCCAAAAATACAAAAACAAATAGTAGGAAAAATAAGGGAAGGGAAGAGTGCAGAAAAGAAAGGAAAAAGAAAGAGAAGGCGTTGATTTCCGACACCCTTTGGTGCAGTAAAATATGATAGTAACATCAAACCTCAACTTTTTATTTTTACATAGTAGTATAAACTACGCATTTCTATATCAATGTAGATTCTTAATCCTGAGATTTGCAAAAAGATGCCTAAAAGAATGAAGGGAGGAAGTTTATTTACTGGGAACTTTTCTTTCACTGCATGAGACAATTACCAGATGATTAACCAAGCAAGAAATAAATATAGTTATAAATAAATAAATAAATATAAATAAATAAATAAAGTTAAGCAACTGATTATCCTCATTTCTAATTTTATAATACGTTAAAATATTACAGATAGGCCTTTGGAACTCAGCAGGGCAGGCTTTTGATGTCAGGTTTTTTGTTGTCTTTGAAGCAAGTGTTACCAAACTTTTCTAGGACTACTTGTCATTAAAAAGAGCAAAATAAGCCCAAAGTCTCATGTAATTGCCAAATCTTACAAGAATAAAAGAAAGCATAAACGAAACATTCTGCAATGTCTGTATGTATCCCTCAATGGGACTTTGGTATCTGTGGAACTGTGTAGTTTTCTTGAAGACTTTTGACAAGCATTTTATAGAGATAGAGTTCTTCTTGGTAGAAGACCTGACATGTAGAGGAATAAACACATTCTGTAGTTTTTGAGAATTTTTTTCTTATTGGATTGGAAGGTCAATTATAGCTAGATTAAAATAACAATTGGACAATTGGTTAAGCTAATGCAAAGATCAGTTGATCATAGCCTTTATTTGTTGATTTAATTTATATCCTGTCTTTTTGTCCAAGAGCTCAAGGCCCCTCAAAGTGGGATTTATCTCCATTTCTATTCATCGTGCAATTTGGTGCCGTTGATTGGGCTAAATGAGAATTGTTGCCTCAAAATTACTTAGTGAAGGGGTAGATATTCAACTGGGACATTCACTCCTGTTCCTAGACCTTAATGTCTATATCCCAATAACTCCATGGTGGTGATTTCTCTCTCTCTTTCTGTCTCTGTGTCTGTTTCTATCTCATTCTCTGTCTCTCTTCTGACATTCTGGACTCTCATCTATATGCACCAACTATTCTATGTACAGTAAACTGTATTCAAGCATATGTCTCCTTTTGTCTTTCTATTCTTTATTTAAATTTATTGGTTGCCCACGCCAGTAGACTCTTATTGTATTTCATCTTGATAGCAATTAAACAACAGGCTACCCTTTTCTGGGTAACAATCATGCAGGGAAATGTCTCTCACATAGTCATTACTATGCTACATCAGTAAGAATTGGAGTTCTGCATCATATTTTATACTTCGGGGTAACAGCTTTCCTCTGTTACTATAAAATAGCTCTCTTTTCTCCTAAGGAAAAAGTAAAAGAAATCTTTATATATAAACACACACACACACACACACACACACACACACACACACACACACACACACACACACTACTCTTTCTCATCAATTTTGAAATCTCTGTGGATGAAATAGAGCCAGAGAATTCTGTGAGTAGTTTGGAAAAATGCTTAGAAAATACTGTATACTGTCTGTTGTGACAATTGTTGCTGAAACATTTTGCATTTCTTATGTAGACAATATTCTACTCTTTTCTCCCACAACTTTTTGGGTATACAAATGTCTTTCACATATTTTGGCAAGGATATGGTTATAAGAGCAATCCTGATATCCAAACTATGAACTTAATGTAAGAATTTGTGGATATAAGTTTCACACGCTTGGGCCAATTTGTACCCCAGAGGGTTTTAAAAAAGATTGGTTTTTTTTTTTGTCTAAATAATGTGTGGTAGCCTCATGCTAAATACATAAAACAAATTTTTCAAACCATCTGTAATATACATGGAATAAATATTTCTCTTTTTTTAACGTTCTATTTAAAGAGAAAAAAAAGGCTCCAAAAAGCTATGATCTTTCAATTGCACATTACATATGAAAAAGAAAATCTGATGACATTCAGTGGTTAAATGAAAATAGTTAAATGGATTAGTATAAGAGTGTTAACAAGGTTGTAACATTTCAGAGAGTGAAGATTCTGCAACTTTTCCACAATGCTGCCACAATTCATTTCAATACATTGTATATACTCCCTTTTAATGTTCAAATTGTGAACACAGAATGGAGACGGGCTATAGCAGGGGTGTCAAACTTGATTTCATTGAGGGCCACATCAGGGTTGTGTTTGACCTCGGGGGCTGGGGTGGGCATGGCCAGGGTGGGCGTGGCCATCTTGAAGTCACTCATGTCAGGGGCATCTGTGGTGGCCCAAGCGCTCTGCCGCGGGCGGCCCCCCGAGCTCCATTTTCACTGGCAGAGGGTGGCAGGAGGCCATCGCAGCCGAAAATGGAGTCTGGGAGGCCCTCCCAGGCTCCATTTTTGCTGGCAGAGGTACCGCGGGCCGGTCCTTTGCTGTTTCTAGGGTGGCCCCGCAGGCAAGATCTAAGCACCCCGGATCTGGCTCCCGGCCCTTGAGCATCTGGCTCCTGGCCCTTGAGTTTAACACCCCTGGACTATAAGAAAAGCTCAAAACTAAGCAGTCAGAATGGGAAAGTTTTAGTTACATAATCTCACAAACAGTATTTTAGGACTATTCTTATCTGTGTCTCCACCAAAAAATGCAGGATAGTTTATTGAGATGTTTTAATTTGAGAATTAGATAAAAGAATAATAGGTTACTGTATTTTTCGGACTATAAGATGCACCGGTGTATAAGACGCACCAAAATTTCGAAGAGGTAAGTAAGAAAAAAAAGTTTTTTGTCCTCCCCAGCCCCCAGGAGCACTCTGCAGGCCTTCCAAACCCTCTGTGCGCCCCATTTTTCACCCATTTTTGCAAAAAACGGGGCGTGCAGAGGGTTTGGGAGGCCTGCAGAGTGCTTCTGGGGGCTGGGGGAAGGCAAAAACGCCCCCGTTTTTGCAAAAAATGGGCCATTTTTCACCCTTTTTCACAAAAACGGGGGCATTTTTGCCTTCCCCCAGCCCCCAGAAGCACTCTGCAGGCCTCCCAAACCCTCTGCACACCCCGTTTTTGCGAAAAATGGACCCATTTTTTATAAAAATGGGACACGGGGCGGGGCTTCGGGAGGCCAAAAATGGCTGTATTCGGTGTATAAGACGCACCAACATTTCCACCCACTTTTAGGGGGAAAAAGGTGTGTCTTATACTCCGAAAAATACGGTAACTCCCTTTTCCAAGGCTAAGTGGACAATATTTTGTGTTAAGAAGACTCATGCTGCTATTTTGCAGATTCCCCAAATCATTAATTGGATAATGTTTAATAGAACTCTCATTATACAGATACGGATAAACAGAGTTGGAAGGTACCTTGTAAGTCATCTAGTCCAACCCCCACCCCCTGCCCAAGCAGACCCTACACCATTTCTGAGAGATGGCAGTCCAGTCTCTTCTTGAAAGCCTCCAGTGATGAAGCTCCCACAACTTCTGAAGGCAACTTCTGTTCCATTGGTTGATTGCTCTCACTGTCAGAAAATTTCTCTTTATTTCCAGGTTGAATCTCTCCTTGATCAATTTCCATCCATTATTCCTTGTCTGGCCTTCAGGTGCTTTGGAAAATAGCTTGACCCCCTTCTCTCTGTGAGGTCCTTCTTTTCATTAAACTAGCCATCCCCAATTCCTGCAGCCGTTCTTTTTAGCCTCCAGTCCCTTAATCATCTTGGTTGCTCTTCTCTGCACTCTTTCTAGAGTCTCAACATCTTTTTTATAGTGTGGTGACCAAAACTGGATGCAGTACTCTAGGTGTGGTCTTACTAAGGCTTTATAGAGTGGTAATAGTACCTCACTTGATCTTGATTGTATCCCTCTGTTAATGCAATTTAGGATTGCATTGGCTTTTTTGGCTGCCACCGCACACTGTTGGCTCATATTTAATTGGTTGTCCACTAAGACTCCAAGATCCCTCTCACAGTTACTGCTATTAAGCCTGGTTTCACCCAGTCTATATGTGTACTTTTGATTTTTCTTGCCTAAGTGAGAAAGTTAGCATTTTAGGAAACCTGTTTCTTGATGCGGACAATGGATTAGCACTGATGTCATCTTGTTTCAAATATCTACTGAGCCATCAAGCCTACAAGTTGAGATTAGACCAATCATTTTCTTTCCTTCTTCATAGGATGGTTTAGGTACAATTAGAAATGGGGATAGAATGTTGAAACCTGACTTGAGCTTCGGAGAAGAAAGGTGAAATATAAATAAAACAAAACTGTTCTCATTAAATTAATTTTTTGTGGTTTTCAGAAATGACTGGATAAGTTCTCATAGCCTGTGTACTGAGCTCAATACTAGTCAATACCTGCAAATAGGATAATCTACCAAGGTGAGATATTCCCCGATGATAGATCACACCAACTTTCATTGCAATTGGTAGCTTCTTTCAAATATTCTGTGCATGTGTGTATATGCGTATGTGTGAATGAAGGAGAGAGAGAAGGGAAAAAAAGAGCACTTGGTGTGCCTTTAGAAGTAACGATGGAGTGAATAAAGCAAAAGGGATTGGACACATGAAAAGCTCTAGCACCATGATCTGATTAGCCTATGTTTGAAGGGTTTCTGAGGTCTAGAAAGCCAGCAGCCAGGAAGCCTCTTTGAAAAAGCAGTGAGCTTTAAGCTATCATAGATGCCATGAAGTTAATGATTCCGTTTCAGAGGAAATAAGTTCATTATTTTTTAATTGAGGTGCCATTTGAGTATTTTCATGAACTACTTATCAAGATGCATAAAGGGTTCTTTGATATCTGAAACCAGAAGCTTGTTTAAGAAACTATGGCAGCAATATAGGGAAAAAGGAACTTTTTAAGGAAAAAGATGCATTTCCTATGTTCTGCTTGAAACCCCTAAAATCCAAATGCAGTCCCATTTCCAGGACAGTGGTCAACTCGGGATTGATTTTACTAGTCCACTGAAACCACTCCCAAATTAGATAGATAGTTAATTTGGGGCAGGTGAAATAAAGCCAAATATTCGAACTTAATAATTTGCTTTTTAAGAAGTTCTTTTCTCTCTCTCCGGAAAGTTGTATTACATTGCTGGGTCAGGCCTTTCCGCCAGGCTTAGTAGCACACATACAAATACCATATCAATAGTTATCACACCAGATACCGTTCTCACCCGCACTGCCCTATGACACCTCTTGTTGAAATACTAAAAGCATGAATAGACTTGTGAAAACTTGATTGCCAGATGCATTCTTCTTTCTGCTCTGATAATTAAACAGCCTTTTCCATCTACAGCCAGTGGAAATATTTATGCATGACAGAGCATCTGAGTTGTTTCTTTTATCTGGCAAATTAAAACCATGTTTTTCTCTCTTTTGTTTTTATGGAATACTAAAACCGCCGTGGGGTCAGGGAGACTCTGCCAGTACTATGCTGTATT
This sequence comes from Thermophis baileyi, assembly GCA_003457575.1. Classification (NCBI taxonomy): domain Eukaryota; kingdom Metazoa; phylum Chordata; class Lepidosauria; order Squamata; family Dipsadidae; genus Thermophis; species Thermophis baileyi. The sequence goes on from QLTV01000806.1 coordinate 245,846, forward strand.
TGCAAGTGAATGTAGCTCTGCCAGAATAGCAACCATCATGCTGGTGCTAAATCATGTGAATGGTAAAGGAGGACTATATTTCTTGACTCTTTGAACGCATGAGCCGCGGTGGCGCAGTGGTTAGAGTGCAGTACTGCAGGCTACTTCTGCTGGCTGCCGGCTGCCTGCAATTTGGCAGTTCAAATCTCACCAGGCTCAAGGTTGACTCAGCCTTCCATCCTTCCGAGGTGGATAAAATGAGGACCCAAATTGTTGGGGGCAATAGATTGACTCTGTAAACTGCTTAGAGAGGATTGTAAAGCACTGTAAAGTGGTATATAAGTCTAAGTCCTATTGCTATGAGAGACTGTATCTGCATAAGAATATCCGTTCCGTGCATGCGGTTTTGACCCTTGAATAATCACTTCCTTTTGAGTGTTTTAAAATCCAAGCAAAAATTGAACTCTCTTTTAGAATGCAGACCCTTCCAAGTCAAGTTATCAAGTCCAATCTTAGAGCTACAAATTCATTTATTTATTAAAAATTAATATTAAAATTGATAAATGTAACTGACAATAAAGCAAAGATCCTGCCTCAGTGTCTTAAAAATAAAGGATGCGATTGAAGAGCCATAAAACAAAAGGAAAGGGTCGTTATCATCATCATCATCATCATCATCATCATCATCATCATCCTCAGTGATGGGGGTCAGCAAGCTTTTCTTAGTAGGTTATCTTCTTCAGAACAGAATCTGATACTTTCCAGCATTGAGAAGGCAAGAAGGACCTTGCTACTGGTTTTCAAGTGCAGTCCGGTTGATGTAGGTAAAGCCAGTTCTTCAAGTAATTTGGTTCCAAACCATTAAATGTTTAAAGGTTAAAATTGGTATTCTAAATTGCTCTTAAGAAATATACTAGGCACGACAGTACAGCTGGTGCAATAAAAAACGATACACTATTAATCTAAAAACAGAATTGCAAACAATTCCCATGAGGAGGGAAAAAAGATGTTTCGTAAATTTGAAGGGAATTGAGGAAGAATTGAAGACCAATATGGCCCTGGGATTCTATGAAATTGGAGAACAGATTTGATGAAGTGTTACAGGTAGGCCTCGAGATATGACAGGTCACTTAATGAATGTTCAAAGTTATAACAGATGCCCCCAAAATTGCAAACAACCCTGTTTCAAAGGGATGATGGCTGCAGTGCCCCTGGGGTCATTTGCCAACGAACCATAAGGATGCTGTAGTATCCCTCTGCCTCTCTCCCCCAATCCCATCCTACTGGGACCCTGCAGCACTTGGGCTGGTTCCACACACACCCTCCTCATTTGCCTTGGAATTGGCCCCTATTTTGTCCCACCTACTTGTGGTCAGGGATAAAATGGCGGCCGCCAGGCAATTATTTTGCCTTGCTACCTTAACAAGGTCTACATAGCACGGCAGAAGTTTCTGAATACTGCAGAAAGCTTCTGCAGTGCTGTGAAAGATCTTGTTAAATCAGCAAAATGGAGCACTTTGTCCTGTGGCCATGAGGTGGCGATCTGAACACGGCACCCATTTTGTAGGTGGGACAAAATGGCGACCTCTTCTGGAATTGTGCCGTGATGAAGCAAATCCATTCCAATTCTATGGAAGGCCTCAGGGCTCTTCAAAAGATAATTGAGGAGGAGGGTCTTTGGCCTGGTGGGGTAGGAATCAGGCCTAATCCCGGGGGGGGGGAGAAATCCGGTGGGAATGGGAAAAGGCTTGTGGGGATCCTGGGACAGGAAGCATTGGGTTGGTTGGCAGAGGCTTTTGGGAGGCCAGAGCAGGTGGGCCTGGGCATGCATTAAGCCTCCAAGGGCTTCCCCCACCTCTGAGGCACCCTGTGCTCTATTTAATGACTCACATTTTCGTTTAACAATTCATTGGGTAGAGCAGAGATCATTAGGTTATGCCATAATAGATAGGCTCCATTATGGTTGTAACAGAAAAACAGAATAACACAGTTGGAAGGGACCTTGGAGGTCTTCTAGTCCAACCCCCTGCACAAGTAAGGGACCATATACCATTCTGGACAAATGGCTGTCCAATTTCTCCTTAAAAACCTCCAGTGATGGAACACCCACAACTACTGGAAGCAAACTGTTCCATTGGTTAATTGTTCTCACCGTCAGGAAATTTCTCCTTTGTTAGGTAGGTTCTGTCCTTAATTAGTCTCTATCCATTGCTTCCTGTCTTGCCTTCTGGTGCTTTGGAAAATAGGTTGACCCCCTCTTCTTTGTGGCAGCGCTTATTGGAATACTGCTATTGTAATGTTCCGGTTGGCTACTAGTGGCCGCTCTTCAAGCGGTAACAAAGCACGGCCGTGATTGGCCAGGCCGTTTGACAGCCGACTATAAAAGGGAGCTGTTATGTTCTAACTGTTTAAACTGTGTTGCATGGTTCCAACCAGGTCCAGCGTTTGAGCGGGAAAAAGCTCAAACGCTATTGGCTGGTCTGTCTGACAGCTCCCTATAAAAGGGCAAGCTGTCAGACTGCTCTTTGCTGGTTGCTGATACAAGAGCTGAAATAAAGAACTGCTTGGAAGTCTGTCTCCTGTCATCTCTACCCACTATCTAACAGTGGCGACGAGGGCTTGGGTTCAGGAGAACCGTGACTGCTTCTTCAGCGATTCCAACCAGCCAGGCAGCTACCTTTCTGCCTACTCTCTGCCACGATG